>VTGD01000238.1:0-44440 GCA_013406985.1 Calonectria crousiana | reverse complement strand
TGTTTAATGAATATAAATAATTGAGATTATTTAGATTTATTAGTACGAATTCTAATTTTAATTTTGTGAAATTTAAATTTCTAAGATTTTTTGATTAACCCCATATCGTTTTATTATATACACTAAATATAAAGTAATTTAAATAGCATTATTTTTTTTTAATGCTACAATCATCAAAAATAATCGGAGCAGGATTAGCGACTATAGGTCTAGCAGGAGCAGGAATAGGAATAGGAGTAGTATTTGGATGTTTAATAGTAGGAGTTGCTAGAAACCCTTCATTAAAAAATCAACTATTCTCATATTCTATACTAGGATTTGCTTTTTCAGAGGCGACTGCCTTATTTGCTTTAATGATGGCTTTACTTTTATTATACGTAGCCTAGTATAACTATACAACTTTTTTCTTTATGCCTTTAGCTTACCTCTATTACGTAAAGATACATACCTATTAAGCATGCTTGTTAGTCGCCATTCATATCCTTTAAGGGATCAGGGTGCGTATGTAAGCTATTACTACTATGTCTCTAATAGAGCATAACGGATATAGCTATAATCATAGCTAAAAATTTATAAGTTATAAATATTATTTAACTAAACGCAATTCTATTATAATATTTTATGATATTATCTCCATAAGAAGCATGTATACTTTGTAAGGCTAGCGATGTATGGAGTAGTATAATAATTAGCACTAGTGCTAAAAAATAATTATAATTAGAAACTCTTATTTACAATATATTAATGAAAAATTTATTTAATACATTTATTAATTTTGATGCACCTTATCCTTGAGGAATTTATTTCCAAGATAGTGCTACTCCACAAATGGAAGGATTAGTGGAACTTCATGATAATATTATGTACTATTTAGTACTAATTTTATTCAGTGTAGGATGAATATTATTTTCTATAATAAGAAATTTTGCATCAACTAAAACTCAAATATCTCATAAATACTTAAACCACGGTACTTTAATCGAATTAATATGAACTATAACACCAGCTGTTATATTAATATTAATAGCATTCCCTTCTTTCAAATTATTATATTTAATGGATGAAGTTAATGACCCTTCTATGACTATTTTAGCTGAAGGTCACCAATGATATTGAAGCTACCAATACCCAGATTTTATAGATTCTAGTGAAGAATTTATAGAATTTGATTCTTATATAGTTCCTGATTCAGACTTAGAAGACGGAGGATTAAGAATGTTAGAAGTGGATAATAGAGTAATAGTTCCTGAATTAACACATATTAGATTTGTAATTACAGCTGGTGATGTTATTCATTCTTTTGCTGTACCTTCTTTAGGAATAAAATGTGATGCATATCCTGGTAGACTTAACCAAGTATCAGTATTCATAAATAGAGAAGGAGTATTCTATGGTCTTTAGACATTGGCCAAAACTGTAGTGAACCTATGGTTATAAATCATCAAATTGCGGGAACACCCTAAAGAAATCTTAACCAAGTAAGTATGGTAACATAACTTATGGCACAGGTAATGACTCGTGGTACGGTAAAATCAAGATTTATTATTCAATGGGCAATCCGCAGCCAAGTACCAATTGTAGAGGTAAGCTCTTATTTGGTATGCAGTTCATCGACTAGACGGTGGTTGGTATTATTAGAATTAATAATGCTTAAGATATAGTCAGACCCTACCCGAAAGGGTACAGAAAAGTAAGAGTTTTGACCTTACTTTTTGTTAATTAGATATAATAGAGATTATTATATTTAGGGACCCTACAATAGTTTGCTAAACTTATTTTTAATGTAAGCACTTAAAGGTGCTATAAATTACTTATTTTCCATAAACTGCTGTACATTCGCATGGTACAACTAGTAGAAGTGTTTTTAATAATCACTTGTTATCTGATAAGCGTATAGGATTAAGTACTATAGCAGCTTTACCTTTAACAAGACATTTTAGTTCAATCAGATCTTTAGTCAATAATTCTGAATCTTTAGCTTCAGATCATATTAATAGTGGAAAACCTACTACTTTATACATAATCAATAAAGTATTACTCAATCAAAATTTAGTAGTTACTGACTCTAAATTAAAAGAATTATTAAAAGTTGAAGGTGTAGAAATAGAACTTCCTATATCTACATCGAAGGATAAGGAGCTTTTAGTTGATTTAATAGGTAAATCTAAGTATAAAGGTTTCTCTGGTGTATATATGTTTATACATAAAAATACAGGTGATAAATATGTAGGTTCATCCAATCTACTAAGACGTAGATTGGACTACTATTTTAATGGAGATTATCCTTTAGTAGGTAAATTTTTACCTTTACTATATAAAGAAGGACTAGAAGCTTTTAAATTAATAATATTTAAGTTAGATAATAATAAATTTAGTAGTCAAGACGCTTTAATATTAGAACAATATTATTTATTAGATAAAGAATTTAACCTGAATACATTAAGAATTGTTAACGCTGGATCTTCAAAAGGTGATCCTGTATATGTTTATGATTTAACTTGCAGTATTCTTTATTATCATGCTAAATCTAGAATTGAACTAAAAAGAGTATTAAATATACACACTGAAACTAGTAAAAAGTATGTAGATTCTAAAATACCTTATCTTAATAAGTTCTTATTATTGAGCTATCCTATACCTACAGCTTTAGCAAGCTATATTTCTTTAGAAGAATTATTAGGTATAATGCAAAATGAAAGAAAAGATACTTATAAGTTAGGTACTCGAACAAGTATTCCAGTAGAATTAGAGATTAAAGAAGGAAATACATTTGTAAGTGAAGCTTCCAAAGGTTATACTTTAAAATTTGATTCTTTAACTTCTTGTATTGAATACTTAAGAGGCTTAGGATTAACAATTAAAAGAGACACTCTAACTAAATATATAAAAATTGAAAAAGTGTTCCATAATTTCTTATGTAAATACTCAGATAAAACTTTACCTAAAAACTTTGATGAAGTAGGGTTAATAATTGATGAATATAAAAAGTTCAAAGTAGATACTGATTCATTAATAATTAATAGAAAAAATAAACCTATATTAGTTAAAGGAGAAAATTTTAATAAAGAATTTGACAGTATAACTGAGACAATTAAACACTTTGATAGTTTAAATATAAAATTAGATAGAAAAACTTTATATCTTCGTTTAAAAGACGGAAAAATATATAAAGATTATTATTTTACTTATAAATAATGATAAGTTCAAGATAATCTTTACTAACATTAAAAAATTTGTAGGAAATTGCAATGTTCTGAAATATGTGGTATACTGCATAGTTCAATGCCTATAGTTATAGAATCTGTAAATATAGATAAATTTGTTCATTGACTTTACTCTGCTTAATGGATACTAACTTACAAAGCTTAGTAATTCGTAAGGCTGTGTAAATATGCACATATTCTTAGCAAGCGAAAATTCTATTTATTATTTTGCTTATATTATAGTTAATTAATTATAATGTTGTGCTCCTCTTGGCTGTCTAGCTTGCTTGTTGTGTAAATATGTATGTATACATATAAGCAGGAAAGCTATTTTTAAATAATTCACTTTTTAGTAAGTTACTATAATACTTAGCAAGTTAGACATAAAAAAAAGAGATATTAGTTTAAGGGTAAAACTTGATGTTACGGCCATCACAATTGTAGTTCAAATCTACAATATCTCTAGTATAAAGATATCTTTATACTAAAAATCATATAGTATGTAAACACCTAATATATAATATAAGACTATAAATATATAGGATTTAGCGTTATATATCCCTTAAGATTAACATTAACAAATTTATGAAACATTCCAGAAGCAGGACTATTTATAGTTTGTGTGATTATCGTTGGGAGGATATGGCTGCTAAGCCATACTACGGGGTCGTAACATACAAGCAACCAGAATAATTAGTGGTGGTTTTTGTTAAAATAAAATATGAATTTAACTTTAGTACTTTTTTTAATAGGAATCTTAGGATTTGTATTTAATAGAAAAAATATAATATTAATGCTTATTTCTATAGAAATAATGCTATTATCTATAACATTCCTAATATTGGTAAGTTCCGTGAATATTGATGATATCATAGGACAAACATACGCTATATACATTATAGTTGTGGCTGGAGCAGAATCTGCTATTGGTTTAGCTATTTTAGTAGCTTTTTATAGACTTAGAGGAAGTATTGCGATAGAATATAAATAATGTATTTAAGTATAATAGTATTACCTTTATTAGGTTCTATAGTATCTGGTTTTTTTGGTAGAAAAATTGGTGTAACAGGTAGTCGTATTTTAGGTTGTTTAAGTATACTAACAACTACTATATTGGCTATTATTGGTTTTTTTGAAATAGGATTTAATAATAATCCCGTTTCAATAAATTTATTTAAATGATTAGATAATGAATCATTTAACATGGCATGAAACTTTCAGTTTGATAGTTTAACAGTTTCAATGTTAATCCCTGTATTGATTATTAGTACTTTAGTTCATTTTTATTCAATAGGATATATGAGTCACGATCCTCACAATCAAAGATTTTTCAGTTATTTAAGTTTATTCACTTTTATGATGATAATATTAGTTACAGGAAATAATTATTTATTAATGTTTGTTGGATGAGAAGGTGTAGGAGTTTGTTCTTATTTACTAGTTAGTTTCTGATTTACTAGAATAGCTGCTAATCAAAGTTCTTTATCTGCTTTCTTAACTAATAGAGTTGGAGATGCTTTCTTGATGATAGGTATGTTTATTACATTGTGATCTTTAGGTAGAGGAAAAAATTGTAAAGTTTTCATAAACAAAAATCAAAAAATTAGTTCATTAACTCCGCAAAGCAACACTTTGATAAATACTCAAAGATGCTTACAAAAAACAACAAATATTTTAGGTGTGCAAGCTTGTACTTCTCACTTTAATCACATATCTCGTACTCAAATTAGAATGTACTCTATTCCATCTTTAGCTCCTTATTTAGCAGGTTTAATAGAAGGTAACGGACACATCGCTGTACATGATAAAAATACACAAAAAAAAGAGTACAGACCAAAGATTATTATTGCTTTTAATATTAACGATAAACCTTTAGCTGAAAAATTATCTACTGAATTAAACGTAGGTAAAGTAATAGATAGATCTAGTGCAGGTCATGTATTATTACAAATTTTGGCTAAAGAAGAAGTATTAAAAATAATTAATTTAATTAATGGTCATATGCGTACACCTAAAATAGAAGCACTACACAGAGCCATTTGTTGAATAAATGAAAAAGATAATAGCTCTATACCGTTATTAGGTATAGATTCTTCTTCTTTAGATAATAATAGTTGATTAGCTGGATTTACAGACGCCGATGGGTGTTTCGGTATAACTATATACGATCGTAAGAAAAATGGAGTATTTTTAAGAACAAGTGTTCAAACTTCTTTTAGAATAGAAGTAAAACAAAATTACTCAAGAGAGGTTACTTTAGAACAAGGCGGATCTAGCTTTTTTAATATTATGAGTGAAATCGCCGGATTTTTTACCGTAAATTTATATACTAGAACTAGAAAGACAGAGGATAAAGTATTTCATGCTTTTGCTGCAGTGGCTCATAACTCAAGAAGTCATGAAATAGTACGTAATTATTTTGATAATTACCCTTTGTATTCATCTAAATATCTAGCATATAAAGATTGATGTCTTGTTCAAGATCTTCATAGAGGATATTTAAGTAAAGATAACTTAGAAAGAATAAAAGCTATTAAAAATGAGTTTAATACTAAGAGAAAAGTATTTGATTTTTCACATTTGAATTCTTTACAATTTAAATAAATTGCCGTGGGAGACAGTAATGTCTCTCTTATTATATAACTATATGCGGGAAACCCCTAAAGTCTTTTTATAGCTTATTGTGAAAACTTTTATATATAACTGCGTACACAAAACTTAAAAATTAAAAAGAATAGAACCTTAATTGACTTATTATGGTCAGATAAGATGAAAATGGGCAATCCGCAGGAAACCAAGAATAATCATAGATTATTTAAGGGCTCCTCAGAGACTACACGTTATACCCCTTGGTATCTAATGTTTAAAACATGTATAGAACAAGGGTGAAGATATAGTCCAGTTATAGCTGAAAAGCTATATGTTTCGAATTTAGATTATAGTGTTGTGTTTTCATTAGCTCCTTATATGAATGAAAATATAATTACAATTATAGGTATATGTTTATTAATAGGTGCAATGGCTAAAAGTTCTCAAGTAGGTTTACATATTTGATTACCTATGGCCATGGAGGGTTTGTTAAGCAGGGCTCTCCTTAAACTTCACTATATGCGGGAACACCCCGTTTTAAATTCTTGGTCCTCTGTCTATTTAGTAGACTTCGGCAAAATCCAAGAAGAGGGACAATCCGCAGGAAACTTCATAAAATATGAAGGCTCCTCAGAGACTACATGTGAAGCAATTAATATAAATGATAAGTTTAAATGATGATTTATAGGTTTTACCGAAGGAGACGGATCCTTTATTGTAAATAAAAATGGCTATTTAGAGTTTAAAATCACACAATCTAGTGTGGATGCTCAAATACTATTTTATATAAAGAAGGAATTAGGATTTGGATCCGTTTCTGTACAAGATAAAAAAAATAAAACTCATCATTATAGAGTTAGAGATAGAAAAAATATCCATAAATTAATTCAAATATTTAATGGTAATATTATAACTAATTATAAATTAAATCAATTTAAAGTATGAGTTGATGCTTTTAACAAAGTATATGAAACAAATATACATTGTATAGAAGATAAATATGAGTTAACTTCAAATAATGCATGATTGTCAGGATTTACTGATGCTGAAGGTTGTTTTACTTCCTGTACATCAGTATCTAAGTCAACTGGCCAAGCTATAACTACTGTAAGATATGTTATATCTCAAAAAGATGATATAGAATTCAGTAAAGACTTGGCTGGTAAAATCAATGGTTATATTACTCATGTTAAAAGTTATAATGGATATAATACAGTAGTAAATTTTAGTAAACTAAATAAAATTTTACTATATTTAAAAAACTACCCATTAAAAACTAAAAAATTCATATCATATAAAAGATGATTAAAAATTTATGGATTAGTTAAAGATAAAAAACATCTTACTCCCGAAGGTAGAATTATTATAAAATTTCTATCTAAACTTATCAATTAATTGAAGATATAGTCCGAACAATAACGTAAGTTATTGAGAATTTTCATCGTATACGTACTTCCACCCAGACAGATGTACATAATGAAAATCAACATTTTTTTGCCTACTCCTGTATCTGCCTTAATACACGCAGCTACTATGGTTACAGCTGGAGTATATTTATTAATACGTTCATCTCCTTTAATTGAATATAGTTCAACTGTATTATTAATATGTTTATGATTAGGTGCAGTTACAACTGTATTTAGTTCTCTTATTGGATTATTCCAACAAGATATTAAAAAAATTATAGCTTATTCTACGATGAGTCAATTAGGTATGATGGTTATAGCAATAGGTTTATCTTCATACAATGTAGCTTTATTCCATTTAGTAAATCATGCGTTCTATAAAGGATTATTATTCTTAGGAGCAGGTGCAGTTATACACGCTGTGGTAGATAATCAAGATTTAAGAAAATATGGAGGATTAATATCATTTTTACCTTTAACTTATTCTGTTATATTAATAGCTAGTCTTAGTTTAGTAGCTTTCCCATTTATGACAGGATTCTATAGTAAAGATTTTATATTAGAATCTGCTTACGGTCAATATCATTTTAGTAGTATAGCTGTATATGTTATAGCTGTAATAGGTGCTATATTCACTACATTGTATTCAGTTAAAGTTATATATTTAACTTTCTTAGCTAATCCTAACGGACCAGTTAATTATTATAGAAATGCTCATGAAAGTGACATATTTATAAGTTTACCTTTAGTGGTTTTAGCTATATTCTCTATATATTTCGGATATATTACTAGAGATATTTTCATAGGTTTAGGTTCAGGTTTCTTTGTAGATAATAGTATATTTATTCACCCTGTTCATGAAATAATGATTGATACTGAATTTGGTGTACCTACTATATTTAAATTAATTCCTTTTATACTTACTGTATCTTTCTCTGCATTAGCCATAATATATTCAGAATTCATGCCTAATCTTGTTTCTAACTTTAAATTATCTAACTTAGGATACTATATTTACGGTTTCTTTAACCAACGTTTCTTAGTTGAATTCTTTTATAATAAATATATAGTAAATTCAGTTCTAGAAATAGGAGGTCAAACTACTAAGGTCTTAGATAAAGGTAGTATAGAATCAGTAGGTCCTTATGGATTTGGTGTAATTTTAACTAAATCAAGTAAAATTATTTCTAGTTTAAGTAATGGTGTAGTTACTAATTATGCTCTTTACATTTTAATAGGTGTTTGTTTTTATTTATCAATATTTACTTTCGTTCCGATAGTTTCAGATATTATTAATTCTATAACAATATCTTGTGTTGCTATATTAATGTTAATTAATGTTAATTCAATAAGTAAATTAGTAGGATAATACAAGCATTATAATAGTTTTAGCTTTCTTTAAGCATGCTGGCTAGAGATACATAGCAATATGGTTAAATAAATAAATTATTAATTATAAATAATATATAATATGTTGGTTGTATTTTATATATAAACAGCCTACATATGATCACTGACGTATTGGACTATTGAATAAGCTATTCAGTAGTAATAATAGTATTGTAAATTTTACAGCTTAAGTCTCAAAATGAGACTAATTAATTAGTAAATGATAAATAAATATATATACCCACTATCTTACTAAATGGTAAGTAAAAGAATATAGCTCAGGTAAATATATTTATATATAATAAATAAATATATTATAAATTATTACCATGAGAATATTAAAAAATCACCCTTTATTAAAATTAGCTAATGGTTATTTAATAGATGCTTCACAACCAAGTAATATAAGTTACTTATGAAATTTTGGATCTTTATTATTATTATGTTTAGTTATACAAATTGTAACAGGAATTACATTAGCTATGCATTATAACCCTTCTGTAGCAGAAGCATTTAATTCTGTAGAACATATTATGCGTGACGTAAACAATGGATGATTAGTTCGTTATTTACACAGTAACACTGCATCTGCTTTCTTCTTTTTAGTGTACTTACATATAGGAAGAGGTATATATTACGCATCATACAGATCTCCTAGAACATTAACATGAGTTATAGGTACAATAATACTTATCGTTATGATTGTTACAGGTTTCTTGGGTTACCAACATAGCCCAAAATGGTTTAATAATGGTGTGATTTTTAATTCAACAAAATATAATCGTACTTCTCATAAAAAAGTAAGATGTTACAGTACATCTTCATCAGTAAACAATGAGTACTCTCAAATTGTTTCAGAGTTTTTAACAGATAAAGATATAAAACCTGTTTTTATATTTGAAGATCTTAGAAATGTAAATACTAAAAATAAGATTAAAGATCAAACAAAAGGTTTAAGTGGTGTTTATTTAATTTTAAATAAGACTACTCTTGATTATTATGTAGGATCCGCTTCTACCGATAAATTATATACTAGATTCTATAGACATTTAATCAATCTTACTGGCAGTAAGATAGTAAAGTTAGCCGTAAATAAATACGGTGTAGATAACTTTGTGTTTATAGTATTAGAAACATTTACAGAAAAGACTACTGTAGAAAATAATAAAAACCTTTTAGATGTAGAAGATTTTTATTTAAAATCTTTATTACCTAATTATAATATATTAACTGAGGCTGGATCTAGTTTTGGTTATAAGCATACTGAATTAGCTAGAATAAAAATGAAAGCTAATTACAGTCAAAGACGGCGTATGCTTATAGGTAATATAAATAAAAATCAACAATTTAGTGCTATTACTATAGAAAGAATGAGACAAAGTGCTTTAAATAGAAATAAAGTAGAGTTTAGTGAAGAAGCTTTATATAATATGAAGAAAGCATCTAAACCTATTATACTTTATAATATTGAAAATAATACAGTGTTTGGTGAATATAGTAGTATAACTAATGCGGCTTTAAGTTTAAATTGTAATCCAAGAACAATAGGTAGAGCTCTAAAAACTGAAAAAAAAGTATTATTAAAACGTTGAATTGTAAAATACAAATAGATTATTATTAATCCATAGTCCCACGAGTTGAATTTCTTATGTAACTTCTGGAAGAAAATAAGATAAAAGTGGAATAACCTGACGGGGTTATTGAAGAATTTTAATTAATTCTTTGGCAATACTAGTGAAAACGATCAAAGTATTATTTTATATAATAAGAGATCGTCGGTTCTCTAGAGGATCGCGACAGACTGGGTCACTGGTGGGTGGCTGAAACGCTGCTTAATGCACAGTCGGAACTACGGTGATTAAAATCACTGCAGAATATACGAAATTAAAGTTATTCTGGTTTAATTCTAATTATATTTGGAATTAGATATGTTTTGTATGTTTTACCGTACGGACAAATGTCATTATGAGGTGCTACAGTTATTACTAATTTAATTAGTGCTGTACCATGAATTGGACAAGATATAGTTGAGTTCATCTGAGGAGGTTTCTCAGTTAATAATGCTACATTAAATAGATTCTTTGCTTTACACTTCGTATTACCTTTCATATTAGCTGCATTAGTATTAATGCACATGATAGCTTTACACGATACAGCTGGATCAAGTAACCCTTTAGGTGTTCCTGTTTACTATGACAGATTACCTATGGCTCCTTATTTCTTATTTAAAGATTTAATTACTATATTTATCTTTATATTTGTTTTATCTGTATTTGTATTCTTCTACCCTAACGTATTAGGTGATACTGATAACTATATAATGGCTAATCCTATGCAAACTCCTCCTGCTATAGTACCTGAATGATAAAGTAAATATGATGTCATTCTAAAATCTCGAGAATTGCTGGAAACCCTTTTTTAATATGTATAAAGTTACAGAGTTATGGTGGTTAGCTTACTAATTAGAGGGTCGTGTATTGATAAGGTGTCATGGAACATTCATCGGATTAATATAATATAACACCAGTCAAACCTCCTTCTTTATACATATTTGAGTATGACAATCAGCAGGACAACCTTATATTAAGTTAAGCTTATTAAAGGAATCTTCAGAGACTATGCACGAGACAATTGATATATCAATTGAAGATATAGTCCGACCATAGTAGAGATACTATGAATTTAACAACCATCAATGGATTTATTACCTATAATACTCTTTATTTCTAGTAAGGTTGCTGCACGTTCAACAAAAGGAATAACTCGTTTATCTTCCTCTGAAAGAGCTGCAATAAAATTACCAGATGAAGTTCAAGAAGTATTAATAGGGATTTTACTTGGTGATGCCCACATAGTACGAAGATCTCCAACTGCTAATTCTAGATTAGTTTATGCTCAAACTGCTATAAAGCATAAAGAATATTTTAATTATGTATTAAATTTCTTTATTCCTTATTGTGCAAATGATTATATACCTCAATCTAGACTAGTGGTGGACAATAGAACTAAAAAAACATATAGTGCTATATCTTTCACAACTATGCAACTTCCTTGTTTTAATATATATAGAGAATTATTCTATGATTTAAATAAAAAAAAGATAGTTCCCGAAAACATAGGCGAACTGTTAACTCCTCGTGGGTTAGCTTTTTGAATTATGGATGACGGAAGTAAACAAGGTAGCGGTTTACATATAAGTGTTTACGGATTCTCTAATACAGATGTCGATAAACTAATGTTTACTCTACAAGATAAATTTAATCTTAGATGTTCTATACATTATAACAAGGACAATAAACCTCGTATTTATATATTTAAAGAATCTATGGATACTTTAATAACTTTAGTGAAACCTTATTTCGTTAAAGAAATGTTATATAAATTAGGTTTATAAAGCTGCCATTCAAACTTCCCTTAGGGATAATTGAAATTGACTAATCGATCTTTTACCTTTCTATGCTATACTAAGATCAATACCTAATAAATTATTAGGAGTTATAGCTATGTTAGCTGCTATATTAATTATAATGTTATTACCTATTAGTGACTTAGGTGCAACAAAAGGTTTACAATTTAGACCTTTAAGCAAGGTGGTCTTTTACGTATTTGTAGTAAATTTCTTACTTTTAATGCAATTAGGAGCTAAACATGTTGAAAGTCCATTTATAGAAATAGGGCAATTAAGTACAGCCTTATATTTCTCACATTTCTTATTTATATTACCTGCTGTAAGTATATTAGAAAATACTCTTGTAGATTTAGATTTACAAAATAATAAATAATTTGTATTCTTATATGATTAACGAAATATGTATAGATGTAAGCTTTATATTTAATTGTTAACGTACGCAAGCTATAGTTACTATAATTTTAATTATTGGTAGCGCTAGCACACGTTTTATATTATTAATAATATAAAGATTATGTTTGTAAAAGGTTTTACACGGTGATTGCAGATCATTTGAATGAGGTTCAATTCCTCCTTAATCTTATGTTTTATTTTAGCTTATTCATCATGTTGTGTAAACATACATACCAGAACAAGCATGTTTGTGAATGGAATACTTCTCCGCAGGCTAGAGAAAATAAGTTAAATAGCAACTTAACTTTAGAGTTTTCCTGCCTTATGTGTAAGCAAGCCAATAGGAACACGTATAAGTAAGTTAAATCATCACTTTGTGTTGTATATTCCCCTTGGTGATTCGCCTAGTATTCTGTCAGAATTAATAAACTAAAGGATGCTTGCGGTGCTAGCTATGTAAACATACCATTTAAGGATGTGTATGCTAAGCACAAGGGCCACAAGTACTAAAAATTAGAATTAATTATAAATAGATATATAAAGGATTATTATATATATTCTTGTTAATTATATATAATACTAATATTAATAAATACAAACAAGTTACTATGAATAATTATAGAATATATTTATTATATATATTTGCTTCTTTAATATACTAATATGTATCCCTTATTAAGTGTAGAACATAGATATTAATGGTTATAATTATATTATTTGTATTTAAATCGTTATATAGGAGTGCTTAAGGCGATTTTTTTATTATGTATCATATGTAAATGTATAGCTTGCGCAGTTTATTGATAATATATAATTATTTGTATCGATTAGCTGCTCTATGCTGACACTATCGTAATAAAAATAAATAAGAAAATAATATTCAAAAATTTATATACATTATTAAAAATAGTAGTACTATCACGAGGAAAATAAATATATTATATATTTATACTCTCCTCTATGAATTTTCACTATATAAACATAAATGTATACTGATAGAAAAAATTGTGTGTCAACTATGCAGCAATTTAAGTTAAAATATTGTTTGCTAAAGGTAAAGGCCCAATTACAATATAGTTAGTTAGCTTACTATATTTACCGCCTATAGATAATAGTTATTATATTAGTTAAGTGTATAATAATTTATATGTACTTTTAAGACTAGAGTTAAGTAGTGTAGCTTCCCATGCGTGGAAGCAAGCGCACTTAGTCAGGAAGAAGTAAAAGCTAAATTATATAATAAAAATACAATTATTAACCAAAAATATTGGTTAATGACTTTAAAATAAGAAATTATGTTTTCTAAAGTACTCAAATAATTACCTAATTTTGTCTTTAGGAAAGGAAAATTGTTCCCAAGCATATACATTAAAATCTCAAATGTCTATGGGTTTTGAAAGATGATTTAATTCTACTAATGCTAAAGATATAGGTACATTATATTTAATATTTGCTCTTTTCTCTGGATTATTAGGTACAGCCTTTTCAGTGTTAATAAGATTAGAATTAAGTGGACCAGGTGTTCAATTTATTTCAAATAATCAATTATATAATAGTATTATAACAGCTCACGCTATATTAATGATTTTCTTCATGGTCGATATAAGAAGACTATTTAATCGTAACTTTCATTATAGCTCTAAAATTTTCAAACCGAAGCAACAAAATAGTATTATAATTACTAACTCCAATAATAACAATAATAATGATGATGATAATATACCTAAATATACTAAAGTATATATAGAAAATCCTTTTATGAATAGAAATCTTATAGTTAAAGTAGCTAAAAACCAAAAAGGTGTTTATGTATGAGAAGATAATAAACATTTATATGTAGGACATTCAATTAATTTATATAATAGAATAAGTTCTTATTTTATGCCTTCTATACTTAAAACTAAAGCACGTAGAGTTTTACTCCGCAGGCTAGATTTTAACAAATATGGTTTTGAAAATACAAATCTAACTATTTATATAATGGATGAAAATTCTACTTTAGATGAGGTTGTTAAATTAGAACAATATTTTATAGATAAACTAAACCCAAGTTTAAACGTAGATTTAGTTGCAAGTAGTTCTGGTTATCATACTCCTATGAACCAAGAAATATGGGATAAACTACGTAAACAAAGAGGAACTTCTGTATATGTTTATGATATAGAAGATTTTACTTTATTGTATATATTTGATTCAAAACAACATATGTACGATACTATAAATATTCACCATAAAACTTTAAATAATTGCTTAGATACTGGAGCTATATACTTAGATTCTTTTTTCTTTTCAATAGATATTATTGAAGAGTCTGAAAATACTAATTTAATAAGTTTAGACGAAATAAAAGAATTAGTATCTAATAAAAGAATAGTATATGATATAAAACACCCAGCATCTAAAGGTATATTTGCTGAATTTAAAGATGATTCTAGTAAAAATCTAGTATTTCCATCTTTACATAGTTTAGCTAAACATTTAAAAGGTGATCGTCAAATTATTAGAGAGTATTTAAAAGGAGAAAGATCGGGTTATTATAGAGGAAAATGAAAATTTACATATAAAGATTAAATAGAAATGGCATGGCCGGGTAAGACAGAAATGTTTTACTTACTTTTCACTATATGCTGGAATCCCTTTAGAGCCTTTAAAACTAGTACCACAGACTACGGAATAGCGGTGGAATACAGTGACATTTTAAAGGATTAGGCAATCAGCAGGAAACCAAAACTAAGAAGGTACATTCTTAGGAAGTAGGTTCCTCAGAGACTACACGTGAAATATCTTAGTAGATACATTAAATATCTAAAGATAAAGATATAGTCCGGCCATTTTCGAAAGAGAATGGGTAAACGTATGCCTGCATTAATAGGTGGATTTGGTAATTTCTTAATGCCTTTAATGGTAGGTGGACCTGATATGGCATTCCCTAGATTAAACAATATAAGTTTCTGACTATTACCGCCTAGCTTATTATTATTAGTATTCTCTGCAGTTATTGAAGGTGGAGTAGGAACAGGTTGAACACTTTATCCTCCTTTAGCTGGATTACAAAGTCATAGTGGACCAAGTGTAGATATGGCAATATTTGCTTTACATCTATCAGGTGTAAGTAGTTTATTAGGAGCAATTAACTTTATAACTACTATAGTTAATATGAGAACTCCAGGAATAAGATTACATAATTTAGCTTTATTTGGATGAGCTGTAGTTATTACAGCTGTGTTATTATTACTATCATTACCTGTGTTAGCTGGTGGTATTACTATGGTACTTACAGATAGAAACTTTAACACATCATTCTTTGAAGTAGCTGGAGGTGGTGACCCTATATTATTCCAACACTTATTCTGATTCTTCGGACACCCAGAGGTTTATATATTAATTATCCCTGGTTTCGGAATAATTAGTACAATAGTGTCTGTAAATTCAAATAAACCTATATTCGGTTATATAGGAATGGTATATGCTATGATGTCTATAGGAATTTTAGGATTTATAGTATGATCTCATCATATGTATACAGTAGGATTAGATGTTGATACAAGAGCTTATTTCACAGCTGCTACATTAATAATTGCAGTTCCTACTGGAATTAAAATATTCTCATGATTAGCTACTTGCTACGGAGGATCTATTAGAATGACACCAGCTATGTTATTTGCTATAGGATTCATATTCTTATTTACAATAGGAGGATTAAGTGGTGTTGTATTAGCCAATGCATCACTTGATATAGCATTCCATGATACTTACTACGTTGTAGCTCATTTCCATTATGTATTAAGTATGGGAGCTGTTTTCGCAATGTTTGCTGGATGATATTTCTGAATACCTAAAATATTAGGTTTAACTTATAATTTAAACTTAGCTAAAGTACAATTCTGACTTTTATTCATAGGAGTTAATCTTACATTCTTCCCTCAACATTTCTTAGGATTACAAGGTATGCCTAGAAGAATAAGTGATTACCCTGACGCATTTTCAGGTTGAAATTATATCAGTAGTATAGGATCTATAGTTAGTGTTATAGCTGCTTGATTATTCTTATACATTATATACTTACAATTAGTAGAAGGAAAAGTTGCATCTAGAAATCCTTGATTAACACCAGGATTCTACACTGATGTATTACAATCTAACTTAAACAGATGTTACAGTAGTTTAGAATGAGGATTATCTAGTCCACCTAAACCTCACGCATTTGTAAGCTTACCTTTACAAAGTAAAGTGATATAAAATATAAGCAATAATAAAAAATTAAGTCGTGAAAACGCTTAATATAATTAATAGCTTATATATATATAAATTAACTTATATAGATATCTATATAATAGTCTCATTAGCTCAATGGCAGAGCAGAATACTTCTAATATTAAGATCTTAGTTCGACTCTAAGATGAGATATCCGATAACATCTATATATATTTTTATTATTAGATAATTAAGATACTTAAAAGTTTTCTTATTATCTCAATAATGTTTCTATTAATGTTTCGCAGCGTTCCCAATCTAACGAGTACATGCTTCGCCAACCTGCACATATGCTTTATAAAATACTACGGCAAGCTACTTACATTATTTAGTTTTAATTTATACTGTTATCGGACACTCATATGATAGATTTAACTGTAGATGTTATGTTGAATACTATATTTATTTTGTTGAAGTATAGCAACATACTATACTTATATTCCTTGGTACAAGATCATACAAAAAATAATATTTAGTCATTAAAAATAAAATATAATTTTTAGGCTATTTTTGCTTCCATATCATAATATAGAATGCTAATTATACTATCTTCTCTCTTATAGCTGCGCAGGGATAAATAATATAAAAGATAATCTGAATTTAAGACACATTATTTAGTTCACAACAGGAGGTAAGCTATGTATATACTGTATACATGGGCATAGGTAAACTATATATATTGTGTTTACAGGCTGATATTTTTATAAATCAAAAAAATTCATTAATATGTTTAATGAATATAAATAATTGAGATTATTTAGATTTATTAGTACGAATTCTAATTTTAATTTTGTGAAATTTAAATTTCTAAGATTTTTTGATTAACCCCATATCGTTTTATTATATACACTAAAAGGAAAGTAATTTAGATCCGGCAAATTTTTTTTATGTTAAATGGTATTTGTATGTGCATTCCAGAATTTAATACTATGTGTTTTATCATTGATAGGGAAATAATCTCTCTATATATAGAGATCTGGCAAAATACAAGTGTATTCGGTTTTGTATATGGTGAGGGACTAAATCTAGTCGTCCAAAATGCTGGTATAATGGTAGAGGTAGATTCTATACTAATTTCAGATGAGGTTACAGAGCATATAGTTGAAGAAGTAGGTCCAGTCAGTGATTATATAAGTTATAAAAAAGATCAAATTTCAACAAAGATAGATAATTGTCGTTCAAGATTTATTATGTCTAATGAACATAGAGAACAGTGCGCTATGGCATGAAGAAATGAGAAAATCAGAATACTTCGTGATCATCTTAACCATACAGTCCATCGTTAGGGGTAGAAGCTTCTACTGCTAATTAACACGGACCGTAGGCAAGTATATGGCATAAAATAATTACCTGTTTATTATAATATAATAAATTTATACTTATTTAGTAAGTCAGGTGTTTTAGGAATGGACGGTGGTCAAAATAAAAAAAGCATTATTAATATTATATGATAAAAAATACTCTATTGGTGGTAACGATTTCATTTAATGAAGTAAGCTTATATAGAATACAACATAATTAATTATGTTGTACGGGAGATACATTAACCAAGGAATATATAAAAATAAAAATCAATAAAAAAGTATGAGGTATTCTTCTACTATTATTTCAGTTTTAGAGACCATTATACTAATGTTACCTGCTCTATTAGTAGTAGCTTATGTAACAGTAGCAGAAAGAAAAACTATGGCAAGTATGCAAAGAAGATTAGGTCCTAATGCAGTAGGATATTACGGATTATTACAAGCTTTTGCTGATGCTTTAAAATTAATATTAAAAGAATATGTAGCACCTACACAGGCTAATTTAATATTATTCTTTTTAGGACCTATTGTAACATTAATGTTTGCTTTATTAGGTTACGCTGTAATTCCTTACGGGCCTGGTTTATCATTAGGTGATATGGATTTAGGAATATTATATATGTTAGCAGTATCATCTTTATCAACATATGGTATATTATTAGCAGGATGAAGTGCGAATAGTAAATATGCTTTCTTAGGATCTCTAAGAAGTACAGCTCAATTGATTAGCTATGAATTAGTATTAAGTTCTGTTTTATTAATCATTATTATGATAACAAATAGTTTAAATTTAAATATAAACGTACAATTCCAAAAAATAGTATGATTAGCATTACCTCTTTTATGTATACTAATAATATTCTTTATAGGTTCTGTAGCAGAAACAAATAGAGCACCTTTTGATTTAGCAGAGGCTGAATCTGAACTGGTAAGTGGGTTCATGACAGAACACGCTGCAGTAATATTTGTATTCTTTTTCTTAGCCGAATATGCTAGTATAGTATTAATGTGTATTTTTACTAGTATTTTATTTTTAGGTGGTTATTTATTAGATTTCGATATTATATACTGATTTGATTTATTTAATTATATATATGCTTATATTTTTGATATTAAATGAATTACATCTTCAGAATATTTTAATTTAAGAGAAATTTTAACTAGTTCATCTATAGAAGGCCTTTTATCTAGTATAACTTTAGGTATTAAAAGTTCAATTATGGTATTTATATTTATTTGAGTGAGAGCATCTTTCCCAAGAATACGTTTCGATCAATTAATGTCTTTCTGTTGAACTGTTTTATTACCTATATTATTTGCATTTATAGTATTAATACCTTGTTTATTATACATATTCGGAATAACTGTAGTTAATATAAATATGTTCTAATATTTATTTAATATTAAAAAATATAATTATTAAAACATCTGATTATTGGTGGTTATATAGTCTATAACCATTAATAAAAAGTCAAAATATGGCTGTGTTAATACTAATTGTGTATACATGCGCGCATGCCTATAGGTATATATCCTTTGTAGTCTATACAAACACAGCCAAAATAGTGCAATGCAGCTGACTTGCTGATTGTGAATTATTTCATAGAGGCAAGCCAAGCTGAGTAGCATACATCCGATTCGTCAGGAGCACTATAATTAACCAAATAGCCATGACACGCATGATCATAGGTGACAATTCTTTTGAATATAAAGCATATATTAAACATAAATGTTATTATCATCTTTAATAACAATACCGGTATTAGGAACTATTGTTGTAAGTAGTCTGGATACATATAAAAAAAGTTCAGAGTTATATGCTAAAACAATAGCATTAACAACTAGCGTTATTAACTTAATCATATCATTAGTTATACTTATTTTATTTAATAATAGTACTAATCAATTCCAATACGTACAAGAACATTATAACGTACAATTATTTGATATCTATTTAGGTGTAGATGGTATATCAATATATTTTGTATTATTAACTACAATATTAATGCCTATAGCATTATTATCTAATTGAGATTCTATAAAAGAAAATGTAAAATCTTATTTAATTATAATGTTATTATTAGAATCATTATTATTGGCTGTTTTTATAGCATTAGATATAATGTCATTCTATATATTCTTCGAGAGTATATTACCGCCATTATTTATATTAATTGGTTTATTTGGATCAGATAATAAAGTAAGTGCTGCTTATTATTTATTTTTATATACATTATGAGGATCTCTGTTTTTATTATTATCAATATTAGCTACATCTTCTATAATGGGTAGTACAGATTTTGATACATTATTTAAATTAAATTTTGAATATAAAACTCAAGTATTCTTATTTATAGGTATATTCATATCATTTGCAGTAAAAACACCTACAATATTCTTAAATAATTGATTATTAAAAGCACACGTTGAATCTCCTTTAGGAGGAAGTATAATATTAGCCGGTATAGTATTAAAATTAGGTTTATATGGTATATTTAGATTAATATTACCTATATTACCTAAAGCTTCTTTAGATTATACTTTTGTAGTATTTACTATAGCTGTAATTACAATTATATATGCTAGTTTTAGTACATTAAGAACAACTGATGTAAAAGAATTAATAGCATATAGTTCAGTTTGTCACGCTTCAGTTTACTTAATAGGTGCATTTAGTAACACTATGCAAGGATTAGAGGGAAGTATAATATTAGGATTAGCTCACGGATTTGTATCTAGTGGTTTATTCATATGTGCTGGTGGAATATTATACGATAGAACAGGAACTAGATTAATATATTTCTATAGAGGAGTTACTCAATTAATGCCTATATTTGCTATATTATTCTTCATATTAGCTTTAGGTAATTGTGGTGCACCATTAACTTTAAATTTCATAGGGGAATTTATGTCACTTTATAGTATAATAGAAAGATTACCTGTTTTAGGTGCTTTCGCCTGTTCTTCAGTAGTATTCTCTGCTGCATATACTATATATATGTTTAATAGAATATCATTTGGAGGTTCTTTCAGTAGATTTATAGAAGAAAGTATATACGATGTTAATAAAAGAGAATTTATTTTACTATTTATATTAGTAGTATTTACTGTTTTATTTGGAATATATCCTTCTTTAGTCTTAAACGTATTAGATTATTCAATGAATAATTTAATATATAGTATATAAATATATTATGTATAAGTATACTTTATTTTTTTTGCCTACGAGTGATGCAGAGAGCACGTATTATAACAAAGTTTAAAATTATATATATGCCTCAATTAGTACCTTTTTACTATATGAATGAAGTAGTATTCGCTTTTGCGATAATAGTAACTATTTTATATGTATTATCTAAATACATATTACCTAGAATAGTACGTTTATTCTTATCACGTATGTTTATTAATAAAATATAATATAAATTTTATAAAATATTCACGTATTAAGTTATTAACTAAGTAATATAATTTTTTATATTACCTTATTATACATGTTATAGTTAGGCCTAGTTTAGTTTCAGCATAGTGTTAGCCAAGTATTTTATACGACTTGCATACATATCCGCAACATAAATAAGTTATATATTTTTATAGCATAACGCAAGCTAAAGCTAACGCATGTATAAATATTTAGTTATTTAAAGGTTTATATATAAAAGTAGTATAATACTACTAAATGTTGTTCACAGAAATAAGAAGTCCCTTAGATCAATTTGAAATAAGAGATATATTAAATTTAGAAGTTTTAGGTGGTAACTTACACTTATCTTTAACTAACATAGGATTCTATTTAACAATAGGAGCTTTAATTATATTAATTTTAAGCATAGTATCAACAAATTATAACAAATTAGTTAGTAATAACTGATCTATAGCTCAAGAATCTCTATACGTTACTATACACGGTATAGTTACAAACCAAATTAACCCTAAAAATGGTCAAATATATTTCCCATTTATATATACTTTATTTATATTTATATTAGTAAATAATTTAATAGGTATGGTACCTTACAGTTTTGCTTCTACAAGTCATTTTGCATTAACATTTGCTCTTAGTTTCACAATTGTACTAGGTGCAACTATATTAGGATTCCAAAAACATGGACTAAAATTCTTTTCATTATTAGTACCAGCAGGTTGTCCTTTAGCACTTTTACCTTTATTAGTAACTATTGAGCTTATCTCATACCTTGCCAGAAATGTGTCATTAGGTTTAAGATTAGCAGCTAATATTACTGCAGGACATATGCTATTAAGTATATTAAGTGGTTTTGTTTATAATATAATGAATTCAGGATTTATATTCTTTATTTTAGGATTAATACCTCTATTATTTATAATAGCATTCTCAGGTTTAGAATTAGCTATTGCATTTATCCAAGCACAAGTGTTTGTGGTGTTAGCTTCTTCATATATAAAAGATGGTCTAGATTTACATTAATATATTATGAATATTTAATAATATAGCATAAATAGCCTATTATAGGTATATTTAAATGGTATAGCTTTATTGGCTTACTTGTTTTACTGACTAGCTGATTGGCTGTTGTGTAAATATGCACGCGTATCCTTTACCTTGTATCCCTTAGGGGTGAGAGGGGATTATGAAGTACAATATTTAATTTAATAAGTGATAATAACTAGGAAAGTTTTTACGAAACAATAATATATTAATCCTATACATTATAAAGGAATTAACTTAAGTTATATAATAAATTAATGAGAAAATAAAACGAAATTATTTATATAATTTTAAATAAGTAGCTTTAGCTTGCTGCGTAAGCAAAGTATACAATAAAAAATTAGTGTGAGGGTATTAAATTTAGCATTTTTATAGACGAATAGTTGATTTAGTGATTTTAACATTATGTAGCTTAAATTATCCTTATTTTAGGTATTTATAAATGCCTAATTATATTTAGATCGATTAGAGATATATGAATAATTCTATATCAAATTAAAAAAAAGTTGAGTTTGGTGATGGCTCTGATTGAATGCTGTCCAAGTGCTTGACACATGCTAATCGTACGTTTTAATTATGGTATTATGCTTTAATTAAAAAGTGGTGTACAGGTGAGTATAATGATATTCTTCGCCGGCCTTAAAGCGAAGGTAAATCCTTCATAATAAATAAAGGAATAGTGGTTTTTAGTTATAAAACGGTGGCGTACTGATTGCCATATAATTCCGCTTTAAGAGGATAATAAATATCTTCGAGATAGGTAGTAGTTAAGGTGATGACTTAACTAGCCTAAAACTCTCGTAGTCGAATCTGAAAGGTTGATCGACCACATTGGGTCTGAAAAAACCCCAATGCAAGTTAGTACAGCAGTGAGGAATCTTGGTCAATGGCCTAACGGCTGAACTGGCAACTTGGAGAAGTGGTAAGTTTTATAATTAATAGATATTGGCGACGCAAGCGAGCTATTAATATAAAATTCTATTAGAATTGAATGAAGCTTTGTTTATATATTGATAATGACAGTATATATATTGTGTCTTGACCAATTACGTGCCAGCAGTCGCGGTAATACGTAAGAGACTAGTGTTATTCATCTTAATTAGGTTTAAAGGGTACCCAGACGGTCAATATAGCTTCTATAATGTTAGTACTTGACTAGAGTTTTATGTAAGAGGGCAGTACTTGAGGAGGAGAGATGAAATTCCGTGATACCAAAGGGACTCTGTAAAGGCGAAGGCAGCCCTCTATGTATAAACTGACGTTGAAGGACGAAGGCACAGAGAACAAACAGGATTAGATACCCTAATAGTCTTTGCAGTAAATGATGAATGCCATAGGTCAGTGTGGGATTATAAGAGTAATAGTACTCTTCCCTTGGTCTATAAATGAAAGTGTAAGCATTTCACCTCAAGAGTAATGTGGCAACGCAGGAACTGAAATCACTAGACCGTTTCTGACACCAGTAGTGAAGTATGTTGTTTAATTCGATGATCCACGAAAAACCTTACCACAATTTGAATAATTATATTACAGGAGTTGCACGGCTGTTTCCAGTTAATGTTGTGAAACTGTGGTTTCCATGAAATTAACGTAATCCCTGGCTTTATTTTTATAAGCTCATGGCAGCTATTACGATAAAGCATTCGATCCTGGAAATTTGGAAAGAGAAAGGGGACAAAGACAAGTCATCATGGCCTTGATATTGTGGGCTATAGACGTGCCACATATACCTAAACAAAGAGATGCAAAAATGTGAATTTAAGCTAATCTCAAAAAATAGGATATAAATTTTAAGGATTATAGTCTGAAATTCGACTATATGAATAAGTAATTACTAGTAATCGTGAATCACCATGTCACGGTGAATATAGCTTGGATTGGTACTAACCACTCGTCACATGCTGAAAGGAGCATGCGCAATAAGTTTGCTTTCTTAATAACAAGTAAAAAAAACAAGCAAGTTTTATATATTCTTCTATTAGGAATCTTCGTATGCGTGGCTCTAATTAGTGTTAAGTCGAAATACGGTTCGCGTAGTGGAAGTTGCGCGGGGTAAATTAATTTTAACAATAATAAAAAAAAACGTATAATTATGTATGCATAAAATTAAGTATAACTTAAATTAAAGCGCATATTGTACAAAGGAGGGTTCCTTTATTGGTAAGAAGGGTTGAGCTGTAAACTCAATAGCTATTGCTTTTAAGAGTTCGAATCTCTTGTCTCCTAGAATTAGTAACTTAATTGGTAAAGGACTTCCTTGTCACGGAAGTAGATGTCGGTTCGATTCTGATCTAATTCGTAACTTGAATTTTCATGCCTAATTCCAAAAGGATACAGGTGAAACATGTATATATAGCTGTTGCTTAGTTTGTATAGTAAACTAAAGTAAAGTTAAGCATATTGGTGTTGAATACTACCGTCATTGTGAAATGTTTTACATTTCATGTCATATATGCATGCATATATGTTTTTGGCGTGTATGTCTACACAAGCAGCCTACATGAAATACAACATACCCTATAACCAGGAGTATATCAGGAAAAGTTTCCATAGGTAGGGTAAGATATTTGCTAAGTATTATGTTTTATACATTTAGGTGTTCGATTCACCTCTTTTCCGTAAAAAATATATATATGCTTCTATAGCTCAACGGTAGAGCATGATACTGTTAATATTATGATAGATGTTCGATTCATCTTAGAGGCTTTTAATTTGTATATAAAGCTGTAAAATAAATATATTTATTTATGACAAATTTAGTAAGAAGTAATTTTCAAGATCATCCGTTCCATTTAGTATCTCCTTCTCCATGACCATTCTATACTAGTATATCTTTATTTGCTGTAACAGCTAATGGGGCATTATCAATGCATTCATTCAGTAACAGTTATATAGTATTCTTTGTATCATTATTAACATTATGTGGTTCATTCGCTTTATGATTTAGAGATATTATATCAGAAGGTACTTATTTAGGTAATCATACTTTAGCTGTACAAAAAGGATTAAACTTAGGTGTAATATTATTTATAGTTTCAGAAGCTTTATTCTTTGTGGCTATATTCTGAGCATTCTTCCATAGTGCCTTAACACCTACTGTAGAATTAGGTGCTCAATGACCACCTATGGGTATAGAACCTGTAAATCCATTTGAATTACCTTTACTTAATACAGTAATTTTATTATCTAGTGGAGCTACTATAACTTATGCTCACCATTCTTTAATAAAAGGAGAAAGATCAGGAGCTATATACGGATCTATATTTACAGTTTTATTAGCTTTAATATTCACTTTCTTCCAAGGAGTTGAATATAGCGTTTCTTCATTTACAATTAGTGACGGTGTATTTGGAACATGTTTCTTCTTTGGAACAGGTTTCCACGGATTACACGTTATTGTAGGTACAATATTCTTATCAGTGGCTTTATGAAGAATAATTTCATACCATTTAACAGATCATCATCATCTTGGTTATGAAGCTGGAATATTATACTGACATTTTGTGGATGTAGTATGACTATTTTTATATGTGTCAATGTATTATTGAGGTTCTTAATGAAAGATTTAGTTTAGTACTATATTTATTAGTATTAACTATAAATTCGTTTACTTCAGAGTAAACTAACGCTAAAGCGCTAGCACTATACTTTTGATTATATATATTTAGTTAAAACTATTTATAATGACTTACATGGTAAGTCATAAACTGCTGTGTGTACTACTATCTGATAGGTTTGCAAAGCATACATAGCTTAGACAGACATAGATAGATAGAAAACTATACATAGCCAAAGCGGTTATAGGTTAATTGGTAGACTTGTCGATTTCCACTCGATTTGCGTCAGTTCGATCCTGACTAACCGTATTATTTGATAGCTTATTTAGCAAGCTGGTTAAGCACATTTAGTTAAATTGTACTTTGCATATGATTAATAACAAAAAAGTAAATTCATAACTATTCTTCCCTACATATCCCTTTAAGGTGAGAAAGAAGGCTATAATTAAATTAACTATATTATATATTTAGTTTAGTATACCAAATGATCCTATATTTATAAATAAATTATTATGCTCTAATCCCTTATGGCCGACTTACTAGCAAAGCATAAAATAAATATACAGCACTTGCCTAATCATCTAATGCTGACTTAGTATACCCTGATCACTTAGCTTACGCAGAAGGTTATTAGGGTATGAAAAATGTGGTAGGTAGGGTGGGTAATTATAGTTCGTATACTTAGCTTTATTACAATATGATAGCTTGCTAACAATATGTATTAATTTTTATTCTATACTTTGCTGCTATATTAAATATAGAAGCAGTGAATATGATAAATATACTTATAATTCTTTAGCAATCTGATATGTAAATATGCATGTATATTTTAAAGGATATAATTCCTATTATCTTAATAAAACATTATGATGAATCAACAAACACCTTTTGGAAAAATTATAATTTTAATAAAAATGGAACAACTAATTACAATTTATGAAATATTCTCGAATGGATATTTAACAAGTTCTTTAGATTTAATAAGCGTAATGGCTTTATTGTGTGGTATAGCAATAATAATTAATAAAAATCCTATAATTTCTATTATATTCTTAATAGGACTATTTGCAAGTATATCTGTATATTTAATATTATTAGGTTTAACTTTCATAGGTCTATCTTATTTAATAGTTTATATAGGGGCAGTATCTATATTGTTTTTATTCATCTTAATGTTAATAAACATTAGAACAAGTGAACTACAAAGTAATAATAAAAATAGTATCCCTTTAGGGTTATTTATAACATTATTATCAAATTTCACATTATTCCAATTATTACCTTATTTTATGGCAATATTGAATAACTATAGTAGTAAATTAAATACTATAATATACTACTTACCTTGAAATAAATATATTGATATAGTAAATTATATCAATAAAAACGCAGATATAAATAATGCAAATGTTATGTTTGTGTCAAGTAATAGTTGAGATGGTAATATGGCAGAAACTAGTCATATTTCAGCTTTAGGTAATATATTATATACAAGTTATAATATGTGAATCTTTATGGCAAGTTTTATCTTATTATTAGCCATGGTAGGAGCTATTATAATCACAATTAAAACAGAAAAACCGCAAGCCTAAAATATGATGACAAAAACAATATTAATATCAATAGTAGGGTCATTTGATGACTATTTACAAACAGTTGTACAAATAATGCATGTAGGAAAAGATGGATGTAAATCTATGGTCGAACCGTTATTTCAAACTTCAAGTCATAATATAGATATAGTTAATACACAGCCTACGATAGCAAAACTAGCTTATGGTTCTTCTTATAATATAAACATCAAGAACTCATTTAATGATCTAAATGCTAATGAATTAGTAGTACGTGCAAACATTAGTGGCCCCTATTCATATATGAATGATATACAGAGATTTTCTTTTAATATAAATATCGATAACTCATTTAATAGTGACATACATGCTATTAATCGTCATTCTGATATATGCATCAAGAAGTCCTGTCAATTTAAAATAGATGCTAATTCTACTGCTCATGGTTTTTATCTAAAAGCCAGGGACTCATTTAATCATAGAGTGTTATATGAAAATTCTTCTTGTAAAGTACATTTCCACGGCTCATTAGAGTATGAACACCTAGGTAAATGTGATTGACTTCCGCATGCGGAAACAAGGTATGCACATAATGTCAATAAACATTATATAACTGACACAACAGTAAGGCGGAAAAATTTCATCGCCATCTAAGGCATAAGAAAACAAAGACTTTTTTGTATAAACAATTCTAATTAAAAATACAAGTTTAAAATATACGTATGCTTCGCAACCAGGAAGGTTTAATATTATCAATAATAGGGTAAAATGACTATATAAGTACTACTGTGCAATTAATACAAGTAACAACAGATGGATCACAACATGTAATCCAAACGTTATTTCATAGTTCTTCTAACAACATAAACATCAATAACTCAGAACCTAGAATCGCCACAATATTATCTAATAATTGTTCAGAGTTTAACATAAACATCCTGAACTCATTTAATAGTGTATATGGTACTAGTCCTGATGTAACTTCCAGAACTCATTGAATAATGTATCAAAAATTAAACCTCTTTTCGCCACGAAGGTTCCATTTAAGAGTGTATCTGACATTAAACCTCTTTTCTCATCAAAGTTAGAGTTGTTTAATAGTAATTATGGGTTTAACGTTAACATCTGCAACTCATTTAATAGTGTATCTAATATCTGTAGGAAAGCTAGGGTAAAGGAAAGCAAAGATTATTTTATATAATGATAATAGCTACCCCATACAACTACACCTTAAAAAAAGAAAAATTAGTTCAACGGTAGAGCGATCGTTTTACACACGATAAGTTGAAGGTTCAAATCCTTCATTTTTCATAAACAACTTGTTGCGTAAGCATATCCCTTTGGGGTGTATGCAAGCTAGGGTTTGCGTCATTTTGACAATATTAATAATAAAATTGTCGCGTTTCACAGCGCTAGAAGAAAAATAATAATACTAGCTCATGCGGCGCTATAAAATTTACATTTAGAATTACCTATGTAATTAGTCCTATAAAAATATATACTAATACTTTATTATCTAAATTAGTGCTTAGTGCCTATTGATTAATAATTTAAAATACTTAGTACTTATTTAGTAGCGTTAGCACTATCACACTTAAAATTAGAATTAATAGCTTGCGCGTATCAATGTAATTTTAATTAGCTACTAAAATAAGTTAAAGTATCCCGGTTTACTTTAACTTACTGATTTTCTAATACGTACCCTATCCCGCAGGGTGATGCATGCATGTTTACACAGAAGGATACGCTACGAAGCGTGCAGAAAAATATATCGCTTACCTAGACAAAGGAAATAATTTTGTGTGTAGGGTACACGCAGTATTTCATAAGGCAAGTAAGCCAACCAGCACACAATAAGATTCCTTAACTTAAACGGTAGAGTGCATTTTTGATAAGAATGATATCAGCGTTCGATTCGCTGAGGAATTACAGAGAATTGGCCGAGCGGTTTAAGGCGGTAAGCTTGAGTCTTATTAGGTTATATTCTAACCACATCCGTTCAAATCGGATATTCTCTGAATAGCAAAGCGTAAAAGCAAAGCATAAAAGAGTGTAGTTTAATTGGCAAAATAGGAAGCTTCAACCTTCAAATTCTTGGTTCAAGTCCAAGTACTCTTGTCACAACGGATTAGGGCCGGCTTGGGTAGGCACTTCGTTTGGGACGAAGACTAGTTATGTTCGAATCATGATAATCCGAGACTCTCTTATTTAGATTTATTAGAGATAAATTAAAAAAAATGATGTAACTTTACTATCATAAATAAATATGCGTTATAAGCATAACAACAAATTAATAGAATAGTATATTATATTATAATATATTAAATATTTGATATATAAATTATAATTATATAGATTAAAAGATGTTATTTATAATAATATCTATATAATTTATATAAGTATACAAAGAAATTATTATGGAATTTAAGCTATATGTTAAAGAGAATTATTTATATACATTTATATGATATATATAAACTCTAAGAGAAATTAGATAATAAACGAAGTGAATTGAAATATCTTAGTAACTTTAGGAAAAGAAATCAAAAGAGATTCCATGATTAGCGTGAGCTAAAATGGACAAGCCTAAAAAGTAAAATGGTTAATAAACTGTTTAAATTAAATGGGGAACCTTCCTCAAAGGCTAAATATAATATATAAGCGATAGTGGAAAGTACCGTGAGGGAACTAAAAGAAAAATAGTGATTTTATAAGCAGTTCGGAAAATAAAAAAGTTAGAACGTACCTTTTGCATAATGGGTCACCAAGTTAACATTAGATGCGAGAATAAACGTAGTTAAACCGAGCGTTAAAATAACGTAAAGTGTCTAAAGTTAGACCCGAAGCCTGGTGATTTTACCATAATCAGGATTATAAAAGTCCGAACGGAATATTGTAGCATAAATATCCGAAGAATTATGGTAGGTGTAGTGAAAGACAATACTGACCAGGATAGCTGGTTTTCTGCGAAACCTATAATAGTAGGCAATTTAAGTATAATATCTTAGCAGGTACAGAATTTAATCTCAGACAAGGCATTAAATGTTTTATTTTGTACAAATTGGGGGATCATGAAGATTTTATCAGTGAGTATGCAGACTCGGAATGGCAAAGATATATCTTAAATCATCAGACATAGAATGATAAGGTTGTATGTCAAAAGGGAAACAGCCCAGAACAAGAGTTAAGGTTCCTAAATTATTCGTTGAGTGAAATTAAGAAGGTTTTTATTAAAGTCGACAAGGAGATAGGCTTAGAAGCAGCCATAATTTTATGACCTCGTAACAGAGCGCTTGTTAAGTTTTAAAAGCATCGAAAATTTACCGGATCTAAACAATATACCGAAACCTTGTCCATATTAATTTATAATAAAAATTTAATTATAATTAAGTGGGGTAGCAGAACGTTGAGCTGAATTATGATTTTTATTTTTTAAATAAAATTATGTGCATACTATGTATGCTTCAATTTAACTCAAGCGATAATGGTGACATGAGTAACTAAAAGAAAATTTTCCGCCTAAAGCTTATGGATATAATTAAGTAACGGCCTCTAAGTTTATATTATCTAAAGATTTAAACGATGAGACAATCTTTATTACTAAGGACGACATTTTATGCTTATTTATAAGCAGTAGTGAAAAATGTACTGGAAAAATAGTAATATATTTATATATCATAACAGTATATATAAATGAAAAGTAACCGTACCTAGAATCTGAAACAAGTAAGCTAGTAGAGAATACGAAGGCGTAAATGAGCTAACAATCATAAAGGAACTCGGCAAATTGACTACCGTAACTTCGGGATAAGGAGAGCTCATTATTCTTGATTAATATCAAGTAAAGAGGAAGAAGCATGAAATAGTGTTGTACGACTGTTTAATTAAAACACAGCACTTTGCTGAAAGATTAAAAATCTAAGTATAGAGTGTGATGTCTGCCCGGTGCCGGCTGGTTAACAGATATAATTAGATATACTAATATCTGATGTAGACGGAAACCCCGGTTAAAGGCGGCCTTAACGTGAGGGTCCTAAGGTAGCGAAATGCCTTGGCCGTTAAATGCGGTCTTGCATGAATGATGTAACGATACAACAGCTGTCTCTATGATTGACTCAGTGAAATTGGAATAGCTGTGCAGATACAGTTTACCTCTAGTTAGACGAGAAGACCCTATGCAGCTTTACTGTCACTAATTATAGAGTATGATAAACAATTTTCAGATTATAAGGTAATTGACTAAATGACAATGAGAATCCTTTATTTTTTTTTCATATGAATGAATTGATTTAGGGATATGAGATGTGTAATTTTGTTCGTGCTTGCGAAAGTGCTATAAAAACTACATGACTTATATTAGTAAATCAACCTAGTTCAGCTTATTTTTATAAATAAGTAACCTTTGGTAAGGAACTATCGCTAGGGGACAGTTTATGTGGGGCACAGACCCTGTAAAGAGTAAACAGGAGTGTCTAAAAATTTACAAATATTTTGTTTGCGATTTAAGGTAGTTTAACTATTTTTAATCATATAAAATTATTTATATGTGCATTTTTATGTATATATATTTAAAATTAGGTAGGATTTTCACTATATAGAAATTAGAGATAATTAGAAACATTATGTATTAACTAATGTTTTTTAACTATTCTATAGAATAGTTATGTTTAAAATATCTAAAAAGCTCAACGGCTTAATCTTGCCTTACTGTTTGATTATCTACAAATCTTACAGTTGCGTAAGCAGGGCATAGGATCACAAGATGCAACAAGGAAAGATCTTGGATTATTGGAAAAGCTACGCTAGGGATGTTTGTCCTTTAATATTTTATTTAGTGGTTGTGATACGATACGACACAGTATAAATAAAATAATTAATAAATATATTGGGTAAATTTCAAAAATTACTAATTTAGTAAATTTGAAGCGAAGTTTATCTTAGCATAAATTATAAGATAAAACCGTTCAACGACTATAAGGTGAGTTATATGCAATAAACAATAATCCTTTTTAACACCCAACATTTTTATTATATATATATTAAAAAAAAATAAAACAAATAATATATTTCAATATATGCTTCATTCTGCAGCTGTACAAGCTAAAACTAAAGCTATGAATAATAATAAAATAAACGCTGTAAACGTAAACAGTGCTACTATTTTTAATAATAATTTAAAAAAGAATCCTAAAACAATACTACTAAGAAAAAAAAAATGTGATGTAGGGATGACAAAATATTTACCTTCATTCTCTAAAGAATGAAAAAATACTGTATATTCTTTTAATAAAAATACATTAAAAAATATACCAGTTAATGATTTAAATATTAATAAAATAATAAAAGGTTATTTTAATTTATATTTTAAAGACAATAAATTTACAAATTCTAAATTTATATTACTTAAAAGAAGACGTAATTTACTAAGAAGAATACATGTAAGTAATGCAGAAATTAAACATACTAATAATAAAGCAATAATTACTTTATATACTATTAATAGAGAAAAAAATGTATTAAAAAAAAAATACTGAAAAATAAATAAAAAAATAAGTAAAAGATTAATAGCAAAACGTTATCTTTTATTATATAAAACAAATATAAATAAAATATATAATGTGTTAAATAAACATATGCTCAATACTACTATTAGTACAGAGCAAAGCTCATCTATAACTGCTACAGCAGCTACAGTTAAAGCTAATATATTTATAAATGACATAATAAGAAAGAAAAAATTTATAGAATATAAATTAGAATATTTGAATAGATTTATAAAATTAAAAGATCTTTATTTAAAAAAAGTTTGAGGTATTATTCTTAATAAATATGCAAGAAAATATTTAAGATTATTAAGAAAATATGATTTATTATATTCTCTTAATCAATATAAATTTAATAAATTAATATTCTTACCTATATTAAGTAATATACTTAATAAAATTATAGGTAAAAAAATAGAATATAATATAATTAATTTGAAATCTATTGCTAACAATACAGATCTTTTTACTAATGCTTTAGCATTAAAATTAAAAAAAAGAAGAATTAATTATATAAGAAATATGTTTAGTATTTTAAATAGAGCATATTTACCAAATGTTAATACTTTTAAAGAAAGATCTAGAATTAATAATAATATTGTATCAAGAACAACTGTAGATGAAGTTTCATCAGCAGTAAAAGAATTAAAAATAATTTCTAATATAAATACACGTTCTGCTAGCTCTAATTTATCTAAATTATTAGATAACCGTGCTAATCTTAATAATAAAAAAATACCTAATATAATTTATGATTCTATAGGATATAAACATATGGGAGGTATAAGATTAGAAGTTAAAGGAAGATTAACTAAACGTTATAGAGCGGATAGATCTATATATTCATTAAAATGAAAAGGTGGATTAAAAAATATAGATTCTTCTTTTAAAGGTTTAAGTTCAGTTTTATTTAGAGGTAATTCTAAATCAAATGTGGCTTATTCAATAGCTAAATCAAAACGTCGTATTGGAGCCTTTGCAGTAAAAGGTTGAATAAGTGGTAAATAATAATGGTAAATATTATTATTTAATAATACTTATAAATATAAAAGCTAACCATTAATGTGTGCTAGCAATATAAAAATGAAATATATATATAATAAAAATGAAGACATAGTCTGAACCATTTTGAAAAAAATGGAAATATTAGTGTGTGTACACTATTTATGATAACATATAGAACAGGCTAATTTGCGCAAGAGTGTACAAAATGAGTGCGCGGTTTGGCACCTCGATGTCGGCTTAACTTATCCTCATGGATGCAGGAACTATGTAGGGTGCGACTGTTCGTCGATTAAAAAGTTACATGAGCTGGGTTAAATACGTCGTGAGACAGTATGGTTTCTATCTTCTAGGGGGAATTAGAATATAATAAGAACTAACTTTTGTACGAAAGGAACAGGAAGAATTCAACTTGTAAAAGGGTTAAATAATAGTTACTAACCTATGGTTTACCTGTTGTCTATGTGCCCAAATATTAAATATATATAATTTTATTATATATATCTGTATAATACTATACAAAGGGATGTTTCTTTCACTAAGATAAATGCATAGCATAGGCACGGCAGGAAAGCTAAGTTGGTTAAGGATAAGTGCTGAAAGCATATAGGCACGAAGCTTATCTTAAGATATTTCTTAAATATGCGTAAAATAATATTACGAATTAAATTATAGGCTTTATCCGTAAGAATCTTGAGATTTTTAAGAATAAAGTACTAATTTCATAAATTACTATTTATAAATATATCATCATAATATAATCGCCTGATTAGCATAAAAGTAATGCAATTGTTTTGTAATCAATAGAAGTAAGTGCGATACTTACATTGGGCTATAAAAGCGTGGATTTTCATCCTGTTGCTTCATACCCTGAAAGGGGTATACGCAAACTAGGATAAGCTAAATCTATAAAAAAGGATTAGTAGTCAAGTGGTAAGACATAGCTCTTTCAATGCTACCATCGCAGGTTCGAATCCTGTCTAGTCTATAGCGGGTTAGTGTAATAGATAACATATTCGGCTCATGCCCGAAAGATATAGGTGCGAGTCCTGTACCCGCGTAGGGCTATAACTTAATAGGTAAAGTGTACTGCTCATAACAGTAATTATAAGTGTTCAAGTCACTTTAGCCCTAAATAATTCGAGTAGCGGGACCGCTAGATACGTCTACACCGCTACTTCTAATCCGAATGGTGAAACTGGCAAACACAACAAACTTAAGCTTTGTAGGCTCTAAGCCTTGTAGGTTCAAGTCCTACTTCGGATAGTTTAATTATGTATATTATGTATTAAATAATTACAAAAAGTGCACAGGCTGGCTGTTAAAAGAATCGCTTTAGCTTGTTGGTTCCCTTCCTGCAAGGAAGGGTGATGAAGAAATAAACATAAAACACGAATATTCTTATACCTTTATACTCTTATAATAATCTAAGTAAAAAAAGCAAATATATAAAGAATAGCTTGCTAAAATATACCAAAGAACTAATACTATATTGAGTAAATATTATAAAGGATCCGCTGTTAATCTATCCGTTAAATAAAGCATCACGCCGGCTGGCGAAGCATGCACGTATAATATCATAATTAAAAACATTACTTTAGCTAAGAATTTATTATATATAGTATTGTAACTAACATAAAACTACCAGACAATTATAAAAATTATTGAGATTTATAGTCCTTGTTAGCAAGTGATGAATTATAGTATACTTAATATATTCAGAGATAATGTAAGGTTTTTCATAACCCTTTGGGATAGGGTATGTAATTTATTATACCTAAATTGGATGTTAGACCATATAGTAATATATATAGCTATATATATATCACTTTAGACATAATAAAAGAGTAATTTGCCTAGTTCGTTACTTACTTATTGGCTTACTCCTGTGTAAACATTAAATCAGGGTATACTAAGCTATCGATTAATACAGGCTTTTTAAGGCAGCAAACATAATACTAAAACAAATGAAACTGATTACGTTAAGAAAAAGTTATTTTTGCTTATGTTTTTTTTTTTACAGAGTAGAGGGGATATAGTTTAACTGGTAAAACTGTGATTTTGCATATCATTAATTCGGGATCGAGTCCTGATATCTCCAAATAATAAGCTTGTGAAGCTCAATTGGTTGAGCAGAACGTTGAAGTTGTTTTGGTTGTAAGTTCGAGTCTTACCACGAGCATATGATGACGATAATGAGGATAAAACAATTTATAAATAATTCCCTAACAGGACAGAATATTCTGTCTCAGAATATAGATATAGGTAGTATACTCACTAATATTATCAATATTTTTTTAATAAATATTGAAACATAACATAGATGTTTATATTTATATAATTGATATATTTACCATTATTACAGCCTGTTCTATGTGGTAACGCAATAGGATAGATTTTTTTAGTATATTTCAAGTAACACGGGGGATTAGGATATAATTTTAAATAATAAAAAACAATAGGATTATTTAACGGTATACTCTATTAATTATAAATAAAAGAAATATAGATCAGGTTTACCTACGGTATAAACTATGAATTCCTTCCTAAGTCTAACTCCAAATATTGGTTAGACTTACTCGGAGGGGGTATTCATAGTTTTAGTAATTGGCTAAGCAATTTATTAGAAAAACTGTAAGTGCAATTCTTGCCCTTTCTAACCTGAGTAATTGCCCCCTAAACTTTTGAGGCTGTTATGGCCTCCTATGCAGTCTAAAGCTATAAATATTGAACAATTAAAATTAGGCTTAGATACACCTAAAACTATTATGAATATGGAATATTTGTGTTTTTGTTAAATAAAATGAATATAAGGGATACATCTGGTGGGACTTTAGTATAATGGTGAATGCGTATGACTTTTAATCATTAAAATGTAGGTTCGAATCCTGCAAGTCCTATATAAAATTATGACTTATTAATTGTATAATAAGCTTGTGAAGCTCAATTGGTTGAGCAGAACGTTGAAGTTGTTTTGGTTGTAAGTTCGAGTCTTACCACGAGCATGTGTGATATATAAGGCTAAATTTAATTTTGTGCTTAGCTTGCTAATACGTATTCCTACTTCGCTGTCTATACCTAAGTATCCTATTCTCACAGGGCAGGGTGATAAGGAATTAGTACAAACGAAGCATGGATATGGAAATTATGTAAATACTAAGTAAAAACGTTAAAACAGATATGTTGGAATTGGTAGACAAAGTTCGTTTAGGCCGAGCTGATAGCAATATCGTACAAGTTCGACTCTTGTTATCTGTAATATTAATATAGAGTCATTTTCAGCGTTAGGGAAATGACGACAAAGTATGTACACTTATCAAGCAAACCGTATCCCCTCTGGGGATTAGAGTACACATGTAGGCATACTTTAGCGTGTATATTTACACAACCAAAATAAGCTAAAGTTACCTTTATATCCTATTGATTAACGGGTAGATCATAAATTTTTGGTATTTACAGTCGGTGTTCGAATCACCGTAGGATAATTTTTTTCCATCATCGCTTACACATAACGCCAATAAAGTTACTCACTTACCTTTACCACCCTTTGTGCCGCCAATCATGCCTCCTATTTATTTATACATTTTACTTTCATTACTATAAGGCATAGCCCACTTATGTAAGTACTAATACCTATTATTTTGGAGGCAGTATGCTGGCGTAGCATTTATACATATTTTACTATTGTTTTTTGGACTATTACTATTACTTTTTATTTCGGTAGATATAACTCAATAGGTAGAGTGGCTATTTGTGGTGTAGCCTGTTCTCGGTTCGAATCCGAGTATTTACCCTAACTTGCTTATTTCCTTATGAATCATATCCCTCTCACGCCTAAGGGATACAGGGTAAGGGATAATGAAATCAGGAAGGATTAGGTATGCATGCATTTAAAATATTGATTTAGTATGTTATATAAGTAAAATTATATAAGCCTAGGTAGTTTAAATGGTTAAAACCTTAATTTCATACGTTAAAGATGAGAATTCGATTTTCTCCCAAGGCTGATGAAGTTTAAATAATGCAAACTAAAGAAATTTTTAGTGGTGGTAGAGTGCTAGTATATATTTTATAAGAGAAATTATTTTGGTAATACATAGCTTATATATCACGAAAAGTTAGTCAATGGCCTATTATATATATTATCTTTTAATAACTAGTAAAACTATAACAACATACATATTAAATAATGATTATATTATCTATATTATTAGTTTTATTATCTAATGCCGTCAATATAAGACGAGATTTATCTATTCTATTTAATAGAATAGCCGTATTAATTTTAGTATATTGTATATTACACGATATGTCTTCTTTATCTGTTATAACTAAAGGTATAGGGTTACATGGAGGTTTATTACTTATGACAAGTACAACACAAATATTCCATATTTTTGTTTTTGTTGTAAGTATACTAATATTACAATTAACTAGTTTTTATCCTAGAAAAGTATGAGTGTCAGAATATTCATCTGTAACAGACTTATTATTTAACAAATTTGTTTATTATAATACAAAAATAATTAATAAAATGGGAGAACATTTAAAAATTATTGAATATCCTTTAATAATATTATTTGTGATAACAGGTGCAATATTATTAATGTCCACTAATGATTTAGTATCTATTTTTTTAGCTATAGAATTACAAAGCTATGGACTTTATATATTAAGTACTATATATAGAAATTCTGAATTATCAACTACAGGAGGTTTAATTTACTTCTTATTAGGAGGATTAAGTTCATGTTTTATACTATTAGGTACTGCGTTATTATATGCAAATTCAGGTACTACAAACCTAGATGGTCTATATATTATAACAAGTATAAGTGATATAAGTACAAATTTATGATATACACCTTATTATATAAATCTTTCTTTAGTAGTATTTACTATAGGATTTTTATTTAAAGTAAGTGCAGCACCATTCCATTTCTGATCACCTAAAAAAGGACTTGGGAAATCCTTATCAACAAACGTTGGGTGTAAACTATCAAATTCCGGGGACCCCCTAAAGCTTCTGGTACTAAACCATATATGAAAATATATGAGTGGCTGAATTAATTACTCAGGTATAGTAATAAGCCAGAAGATGAGTGAAAACAAAATGGGCAATCGCGGATCTAAGTCAGTAATACGTGAAACTATTACTGTAAAAGAGCAACGAGTAAATGGTAGTTGATGTGGTATTAATTTACCGCATTTAAGATGTACTCTAGTGGGCTTCAAAAGAAGTTATCAAGTTAAAATCCCTTCTAACCAAATTATTCAAAGACAATTTTATTCTACCATATCTAACCCAGACAATACTGTTAGCAAACTTCCTATAGATCCTTGATTTATATCAGGATTCTCTGATGCAGAAGGATGCTTCCTTGTTATAGTCCGTAAATCACCAAAAAGCAAACTAGGTTGACAAATGGAGGTTAATTTCACAATTAATCTTCATGCTAGAGATCTAGATCTTTTAAAACTTATTCAAATCTATTTTGAAGTAGGAAGAATAGGTAAAGAAAGAAATGGTTGTTGTGATTTTACAATAGGTTCTTTAGATCAAGTAATAACAAAAGTAATACCCCATTTTGATAAATACCCTTTAAAAACTAATAAATATTCTGATTATCTATTATTTAAAAAAGTAGTTATGATGATGCAACGTGGGGAACATTTAACAGCTGAAGGTTTACAAAAAATAATAAATATTAGAGCTTCTTTAAACAAAGGATTAACTCCTTTACTATTAGAAGCCTTCCCTAATACTGTTGCTTTAGCAAGACCATCATTACCGCTCAATGGTGTCAAATTAGACCCTCAATGGGTAGCTGGTTTTACAAGTGGTGATGGTTCTTTTAAAGTTAGTATTAGAGAATCTAAATTACATAAAACAGGAAGTCGTGTAGCATTAATTTTTGTAGTAAATCAACACATTAGAGATGAATTACTATTGAAAAGCTTAGTAGATTTCTTTGGGTGTGGTCAAACTTATTCTTATAAAGATTATATTGAGTTTAGATGTCAATCATTCAAAGATAATTATGAAAAGATTTTACCTTTTTTCAATAAATACACGATTATTGGCGTGAAATCTCAGGATTTCAAAGATTGAGCTAAAATAGCAAAAATGATACAAACAAAAGTTCATTTAACTAATGAAGGTTTCGATCAGATACGTCAAATAAGAACAGGAATGAATAAAGGTAGATATCTAAAATAAACTACTCTGATTCATTATAGCTACACGATGATTTTTATATTATTTATTATATAAAGTTGTTCTTTTCTTTAATTTGGACGATAAATTTAACCATCGTCATGTGGACGTTTATGACGCTATACCTACAATAGTTACTACATTTGTAGCTATAGTAGCTAAAATATCTATATTTATACTATTATTACAATTAGTATATTATACTAGTGCTAACTTTACAGCAGGTACTATGAATTGAACATTTATTTTATTAATAAGTTCATTATTTTCATTAATAATAGGAACTGTTGTAGGTTTAACTCAATATAGAATAAAAAGATTGTTTGCTTATAGTACAATTTCTCATGTAGGATTTATACTTTTAGCTTTAAGTATATCTAGTGTTGAATCTACTCAAGCATTTATTTTCTATTTAACACAGTATTCTATAAGTAATGTTAATTTATTCTTCATAGTGATAGCTATAGGATTCTCTTTATATTGTTATGTAAGTGAAAATAAAGAACATGAAGAATTAATGGATAAAAATAATTCGCCAATTCAATTAATAAGCCAATTAAAAGGTTATTTCTATATAAATCCTTTCTTGGCCATAAGTTTAGCTATCACTATATTCTCATTTGCAGGAATTCCTCCTTTATTAGGATTCTTCGGTAAACAGATGGTATTAAGTGCAGCTTTGGATAAAGGTCTTATATTCTTATCTTTAATCGCTATATTAACTAGTGTTATAGGTGGAATATATTATTTAGGTATAGTTAAAGAAATGTTCTTTAGTTTACCAGAATATAAAATAAATCCTTTATTAGAAAATTTAGTATTAAAAGGTAATATATTAGATAGTAATAAAAAAGCTGTTAAAAAAGATATAAACTTTAATTATAAAAATATAGCAATATCTAGCCCTATTTCTTTTGTAATTTCTACAATTACACTTGTTATTGGATTATTTTTATTTATAAACAAAGAATGATTAAGCATGGGTAGAAAAAAGCAACATCATCTTTGTATAAATTCAATTTAAAATACAATAAACACACTACGTGTTTATATCCTATAACAAGATATTCTAGGATATTTCATAAGAATTATACAACAAATACAAAAAATAACAACAATAAGCTTATAAATCCTTGATTTATTACAGGGTTTACGGATGCTGAAGGTTCTTTTATGATACATTTGGAAAAAATAAGGATAAATTAAGAGTAAGACCTACATTTCAAATCAAACTTGATATAAGAGATTTACCATTATTAGAGGATATTCAATTATATTTTAGTAATGTAGGTTCAATTAATATATCTAATCAAGAATGTGTCTATAAAGTAAGATCTTTAAAAGAAGTATTTCTAATAATATCTCACTTTGATAAATATGTATTAATTACACAAAAAAGAGCTGATTTTGAATTATTCAAACTAATAGTTAATAAATTAAATAACCAGGTGCATTTAACTTTTGAAGGTTTACAAGAAATTATTAGTATATGTGCTTCAATGAACTTAGGTTTATCTTCATCAGTTAGAAACAATTATCCTAATATTATCCCTGTACTTAGACCTTTAATTAAAGATATGATAGTACCTCATCCAGAATGGATGGCAGGATTTGTATCGGGAGAAGGATCTTTTTCAATACTAGCTTCATATAAATCTGTGTCATTGAGTTTTAGAGTCTCTCAGCATAATAAAGATGAACAACTCTTGAAATCTTTTGTTGATTTCTAGCCCCTCCAGGGCACGGATGTGGAAATTTTAATTATCATAATAAGGAGAAAAAAGCTGTAATTTTTGTTGTCAGAAAATTTGAAGATATCAATTCTAAGATTATTCCTTTCTTTAATGAATATAAAATTCAAGGTGTTAAACACAAAGATTTTAAAGACTGATCTTAAGCAGCTAAATTAATAGAAGCAAGAAGTCATTTAACACCAGAAGGATATAAGGAAATACGTAGAATAAAAGAAAATATGAACTCATACAGAAATTAAATTAAAATTTGTACCTCAGATATGGATTGCCCCTTTGATAATACATAATGTATTATACATTGAAAATTGGATAAATTGCAAGAAGATTTATTATTGCTCAGCCTACAATAATAAAAAATTTGCAGCGAAGTTTAGTTTAATTTAAACTAAAAACGTTCAACGACTAATTGGCCTCCTTCCAAGAGGCTTGAAAATCCAATATTACTTAAAGTAATAAAGACATAGTCTGAACAATATAGAAATATATTGAAAGATTAATAATTATTATTAATCCTTAACAACCCTTGACCATATTGGTACAAATATTATTTAATAGTTAAATGAGTAGTGTTACTTTTCTTTTTATGTTTGTAACTATTTTAGCAATAGTTTTTTTACTTCTTAATTTTATTCTAGCTCCTCACAATCCTAAACTTTGATCTGGGAAATCAATACATTGGGATAAACTGCCAAATTCCGGGGACACCTTAAAGCTCTTGGTACTAAGCCATATATGAAAATATATGAGTGGCTGAATTAATTACTCAGGTATAGTAACAAGCCAAGAGATTCTTGAAAAAGTAATAGGTTATCGCGGATCTAAGTCAGTAATACATATCATAAAAGAGTTATGTCTTACTGTAAAAGAGCAACGAGTAGACGGTAGTTACATTGAATATTTTAATAAGAAATATTATTCAATGTTAAGGTATACTCTAGTGGGCTTCGAAAGAAGTTATCAGATCAAAATCCCTTCTAACTTTATAAATTTTAAAAGAAATTTTTGTACCTTAGAATCTAAATTAAATCCTTTTTACGTCACAGGTTTTGTAGACGGTGAAGGTTCTTTTATATTAACTATAATAAGAGATAATAAATATAAATCTGGTTGACGTGTAGCCTGTAGATTTGTAATAAGTTTACATAAAAAAGATTTAATGTTATTAAATAGCATTAAAGAATTTTTTGGTACAGGTAGCGTATTCCATATGTCTAAAGACGCTGTACAATACCGTGTTGAATCTTTAGCTGGTTTAGAAATTATAATTAATCATTTTGATAAATACCCTTTAATTACAAAAAAACAAGCAGATTATAAGTTATTTAAATTAGCCCATAATTTAATAAAAAACAAAAGCCATCTTACTAAAGATGGATTATTAGAACTTGTAGCTTTAAAGGCTGTAATAAACAATGGAATTAATAATGATTTAAGTATTGCTTTCCCAAATATTGATACTGTTTTAAGACCTGAAGTACAAGCACCTCAAATAACAAATCCTAATTGATTATCAGGGTTTGTAGAAGCAGAGGGTTGTTTTAGTGTTGTTATTTTTAAGAATAAAACATCTAAATCAGGTGAAGCAGTTAAATTAAGTTTTATATTAACTCAAAGTATTAGAGATGAGTCTCTAATAAAAAGTTTAATAGAATATTTAGGGTGTGGTAATACAAGTTTAGATTCTAGAGGTACTATTGATTTTAAAGTAACCAAATTTTCTAGTATAAAAGATATCATTATTCCTTTTTTCGCGAAATATTCTTTAAAAGGTAATAAAAGTTTAGACCTCTCAGATTTTAGTGAAATAACAAGATTAATGGAAAATAAATCGCATTTAACTTTAGACGGATTAAATAAAATAAAACAAATCCGTAATAAAATGAATACGAATAGAAAATAACTTTAAAATCAATATACTAATTTATAAACATGAGAAATTTGATTTAAACGTACCAAGAAAAATATAGTATTTTTGAATGTGGGTTCCATAGTTTCCTTGGTCAAAATAGAACTCAATTCGGTGTAAAATTCTTTATATTTGCATTAGTTTATCTATTATTAGACTTAGAGATTTTAGTAATATACCCTTATGGTATTAGTGTATACGATAATGGTATTTATGGATTAATTGTTGTACTTATTTTTATAGGTATAATAACTGCAGGATTTGTATTTGAACTGGGTAAAAATGCATTAAAAATAGATAGCAGACAATCAAATAATTATTTTTATAAATCAAAAAAATTCATTAATATGTTTAATGAATATAAATAATTGAGATTATTTAGATTTATTAGTACGAATTCTAATTTTAATTTTGTGAAATTTAAATTTCTAAGATTTTTTGATTAACCCCATATCGTTTTATTATATACACTAAA
>VTGD01000237.1:0-27851 GCA_013406985.1 Calonectria crousiana | reverse complement strand
GATAAAACTGTCATCGTCATACACATTGATGGCCTCATTAGAGGGCTGTTGAGACTCCATTATTAATTAAAAAATTAATTACATAGTAAATTGGGTGGCATTGATTCTTGAAGTCATTGATGTCACCCGAGGTCACCTTGCTTTTGCTGGGGTCATGTGGGGCGGGGTACGTGGGTGGAGGCTTACCACAGTCGAAGGGATAATCTGGCTTATCCTACCCTACAGAAACCTAGTAGAATTTTAAGTTACCTTATTCTCTGTGTCGTACATTTGCACCACTCCACTTTAGGTAAAATGTTATTCTTCTGTCATGACGATAAAACTAATGCGTCTTCCCGTCCTTAGTACCTTCGATACCCTCAAGATCACTGTAAAGCCTCCATTGGTAATCGAGGCTAGGATCATTGAATCTCGCCTTGATGTCTAGAGTCTCCATGATCTTCATATCCTCCGGGTCCAACTCAAAGTCAGCCTCGACATTTTCCTTGATTTGCCAGTCGATTGTGCTCTTCGGAATCACAGAGCGTCCATTATTAATACCCCAAGCTAGGACAATCTGGACAGCGCTTTTTCCGTACTTGCGGCCAAGGTCTTGAAGCAGTGGCTGGTCAATAACGCGCTTCATGTGGGACACTTCTTTGCTCCATCCTGTCGAACGATAAAAATCGTTCATGTTGCCCAGAGGGCTGAATTGAACTACGTGGATCCCCTGGGAGCGCAGCCAAGCGTTGAAGTCCTTCTGTTGCAAATACGGGTGGCCTTCCATTTGATGCACCGCAGGTACCTAGTTTCGTCAATGAATACTCTTTCTTTTCAAATAGGTTCTCATGCAACTTACCACTGAACATTCTTTGATAAGGGTTTCTATTTCTCCTTTGCTGAAGTTAGAGACACCTATAGCCTTGGTCTTGCCAGTTTGGACCAATTTCTCCATGGCCTTCCAAGTTTCCACAAAGCTGGTCTTACCCAGAATCATTTTCCCATTACTGTCCCTCGGAAATCGATCCTCTCCTCTGGCAAAGGTGCAAGGGTAGTGCATCATGAGAAGATCAACATAGGGTGTGTCGAGGTCTTCAAGAGATTCATCGAGAGCCTTTTCGACGTCATCTGGGTGGTAGTTGTTGCACCACAACTTCGTGCCGAGAAAAATCTCTTCTCGAGGCACCTGGCTGTTCTTGATACCTTTTCCTACCTGCTTTTCAACATCGTACACTCTAGCAGTGTCAATTAGGCGAAGTCCCGCTTTAAGCGCACGAGAAACGGCATCTTCTTGAGCGTCGGGGTCCTGAAAGGTTCCAAAGCCGATGGCAGGGATGTTGACACCTGTATTAAGTTGGAAACGAGTTTGGCGGGTCGTGATGCCTCTGGTCTGTTCTTGTGCCTGATTTGCGCCGTATGCAATAGATCGAAAATTGGACGGCAAAGCTTTCGCCTTGATGCGAGCGCTAAATTTGAAGGCGTTCATGTTGATGGTTCAGGTAAACGTTGAAAAGGGGGGAATGGATTGATGGCCGTATGTGCATTGAAGGTTCGATGAATCATCTTAGGAATTTGGTAAGTATAAGAGGTATACGGCAAAGGTTCCCTCGAGCCGACGACGCGTTGGGACATTCGTAGTGTCGCTCAGTAAAGCTACTGTAGCAGCTAAATTGTGTTTCGCGCGCTAAACATGAATGATATTGCGGAACCCAGCGCGGCTCCACAGACTGCCAAGAATCAACCAATGCGTAATGTGGTGTGTTTGATCCCTCGTGGCGAGGGATGATACCGAGGCGATGCAGGAAAAGCGGAGAAGGCGGGGAATGCCGATTAGGTAGGATAGCGGAGAGGGCGTCGATCACCGGACCACGCGATCACGCTTAAATCGCATCAAATGTGAAAGTCAATTTGTTTACTTGAAAGATAGAAGTAGGCACGTGTGACGGTGCATATCCAAGCCTCTAGCCTTTGCGGTCGAGGTAGCGGCCCGACATCGGTCAGATTAGCAACCATGTACGGTTACAAGCTAAGCGCTGGAAACCATCTGATATTATTCTGGCAAAATGTATCCATTGGGAATCAATATGCACTCCTTCAGGTTTAAAGCAGCGACAAGGATACTTGAACTGATAACAGCATATCATTTTTATTGTGACAGAGCCCCCAACCATTCCTCCTCTGGGACACCTAAAAGGTGGATGTAGTTAAGTGGTATATTGTCATACATAGCTTTCCTCTGCAGGTCATCCCCAGCCTGCTCGAGAAGTTTTGAAGTCTCAAGGTGCTTCTGCCTTATGGACAAATGGAGCGGCGTCCCCAATACATCCACAACAAAGTCGGAGCCCTGGGATGGGCATATCAACCAAGCCAAATTTGGGGGCCGACTGAGCCGACACACGTAAGCCTCCATGCAGGGCCTTACCGCAGGCTAGTGGCAATCATCAGCCGCACCCCTACTCAGCATAATGAACACTTAAACCCCGAGATTTTATCTCTAGCGTTAAAGTAAATGATATCGATGTTAATGTATGTCACGAATTATTTTCCAGTATAGCAAGTATGGCTCTGTCAAATGATGTCCAGATTTCAGTTTCCGGAAGTTGAACATCGACCCTGCCGACACTAGTTAGAAACAAGACCCATATTTGGTGGCTGAGAATTCGATCACCAGAGCGCTGGATTGATAGAAAAATGGTTGATCAATTGGGAGTGGATTGGGCTTACTTGTGAGCACTAACATGCTCAGTTCTGCTTACTACTCTGTTGCCATCCACTTAGGTGTTGAGAAAGGGAGCAGGTCGTGTTATCCAAAAATCTATTGATGTAAATGAATAATAATGACGAACTAATAAATGACATCGATGGTAATTCCCTTGTCACTTTATCATCAATGCCAGCAGCCTTAGACTCTTTCAGCGCTTTCAATTCCGTTCTCATGTGATCGAGGGAGCTGAATATCCCCCATACAATCAACTGTTGCAGCTTTCCTATCATTAACATATTTGTATCCCCAGAGAAGGCCAATTAGAATTATGTTTGCCACGGCAAAAACAACAGCCAATTGGTTCGGGAGATTAGACTGGAGACATGCGCCTAGTCCTGTGCCAACTAGGGAAAATGAGAGAGTTGTCAATGCCTCTGACCATGTCGATGATATATGAACGCATGTTACCCATGTTACTTTGAAAGGTTAGTTCTCGGAAGTCATCATCCGTAGTTTATTTCGAGCTTACGAGGAAGTATTAGGTCATTTAGCTTGATGAAGGCTTTCAGAATGCTTAATAGAGTCTCTGATAAGACATCACGTCCGAAAACAAGGGCTGGAAGTGATGGAATCGAGAGTAAAAGCATAACGGAAACTACGTACTGTTAGTATCTGGCATTGAAACGGGTTCTTTACTCACCAATTGCTCCTGGAAATCGGAATAGTATAGCTCCGGCAAGAATGGCAATTGAAACAAGTACAGAGTTCTCTAATTTAGTGGATCCCAACATCGTATTACCCAGAGAGCTGCTCGAGAGGGAAATTCCAACTATGATCCCGTATTTGGCATATTTAAAGGATGGAAGCTAACAGAGATGTTAGTCAACTTGAATGGTAGGACGCGGAGCAGTTTTCACCATACCCTTCGTTGTTGCCAGACCGCAGCGTTGACGTTTGTACCAATCTTTGATGTTGACGCGTGGATGGAATACGCAAGCTTCTCATAGCCAGAAAGCCAGGGTACCTCATCTGGACGCCCGATAATCGATGAACCCAAAGTCGCAATGTAAAGGCAGAGTAATCTGGATACCGCAACGCCTGCTTCAAACACTGGACCAATATCCAGAAAGTCAAAGAAAATGTAGTACGCACTACAGCTCACAAGTATCCATATCAGGAGACGTAAAGGCAGCTCCCTCAGCGGATACCAGGACCACACGTAACTAATAAACATGGAAGCAATAACTCCGTCTATCAGGCCATCAATTATGATGCCTTTGTGCCAGGATAACTCAAAAACAAATGAGTAGAAGAACCCCATATCAAACCCTAGACATTGCGTAAGTGAATGGAAAACGATGGATCAAACCGTAAAACTCACATTTAAGAATAGCAAGGTGCGGGATGACACGTTGCATTGAGCTGTATCGTAGTATCATGAAAGCCGGTAACTGGGCCACCAAGAATGCAGCATTATATAGTGTCAGGCAATATAATTCGAGATCATGGGACAGTTTCTGTGGTAGTTTGCCCTGTTGTATTAGGGTTGCGGCTAGGTTGACTCTCAAAGCCATCTTCCAATCATTAATTAGCACTCGACTGAGAACATTCCAACTTGGCTACTTACCAGAAGGAAACAGATGAAAGCAAACTCCACGCTCCATGTTCGAGCTTTCGTGCCAAATTCTTCCACTTGAAGTTCTTCATTTTGACTGAGCGTGGCCGCAGGATTTGAGCTCTCCTCATCATGTGGGGGCATAGGAGAAAACCGCAGTGTTTCGACATGATTCATTCGCTCAATGATCTGTGGTGATAGTCTAATCACGGCCTGTCGGTTGTACATGTCTCTTTGCCAGTCGTATGAGCACAAAAGTCCTCGCGACATATCTCCATCTCTGGCACAGATAAACAAAGCAACCGGGGGCGACTTGCCGCGGAAATAAGTCACCGTCTTTGCAAATGTATCGACGAGCGTAAAAGGATATTCTTGCTGAGACGAATAATCCCCAGATTGGTTGTCCTGATACTGCCCAAAGTATGGTTCAATCGTAAAGTCGCCGCGGCTGGAACCATAGAGATGTTTCTCGATCGTTTCGCCATCAACGAATCCTTCGAATCCTACCAAACGTGGCTTTTGTTGTTTCACCCTAGTAAACCTGTAAACGAAGTAGCACCAAAGAACGGTGAGTACCATGCTGAAGACGGCATCAAGGCCAAGCATTCCTGCCCTAAGGCCATTATAAGAATAAGAGTCAATCCTGAGGCAGACTAAAAATAAAACCAAGAAGACCGGGCAAATCATGCCTGAATTCCGAGTAAGCCAACTCGAAAATGTGTCGCCTCTCTCAAACGCCGGTACTACGCTGTCAAAGTCGCTCCACTGAATTGTGGCTCCGTGAACACCACTCAGGATGACGGCATCGGATTCCAGAACGTGTAAAATCTGGACCATCGGGTCGATCTTGGTTAGTCTGCTACCCCAACAATCCTTAGTATCGTACCAGGGAGTATTTGAACCGGGGCGATAGAGACAGATCAATCTCTCCATGAACGCGCTGTTTCCACCAGCGAGGGAAAGTTTGGCGAAAGCCTGGAAACTCGAGTCTGTTTTGTTGACCTTGGGGCGATTTTTATGGGGCAAGAGGCCCATGATCGAATAAGCAATATCACCTCCGCTAAACTGAGCAGTCTCTCGCCTTGAGAAGCACGTCAGGGCGGCTTCCAAAAGCTGCAGTTGGCTAAGCACAGCCGAGCCCTCAAAGTGATTCACGAGTTCGTTGACTTCTTCGGCATCATTCCAAGCCCTCGCAACGAAATTCCGCTTTGCCATTGCTTTAGGCTCCGACGAGTCACCCAACACGTAGACTTTGATCCTGTGCTCGCTGGGGCAGAGCAGGAGCTCAGGTAAAGTCCATAGCCGTGAACCCCACTGCCTCAACCATGTTGTTTTATTTTGAGGCCTGTAATCCGGGAGAACTGTATTCGATAGAATTGCTTCCACCTTTTCGGATGCAGGCGGGCCGAGAGCAATAATTATCGAATGTGCGATTCGAACAACGTCGCCAATGCGGTAAACATCATCACTGCCACTGGATGCCCTCGCTACTCCATCCGTATCCTGGATACATTCAAAGTCAACCCAGAATGCCTTTTTTCCAGCGTCTCTTGCAGCATCGATTCCCCAGGATGTCAGAGTCTTTCGATCTTTATGGGCCAGTTCTTTGTTTGCGGCCCTGGTCTCTTCGTCGGGATATTGAAAATTGTCAATCTCTTCATCGGTAGCAACCCTGAAATGCATACGGGTGTACGAGACGAACACAAACTCGAGATCCACCTCATCTCCATGCTCGATGATGTAGTCGGATACATTGACTGTCTCGTATTCGTACGTTTCGAAGTTTCGGACAATACAGAGATACCGGGCCGGGAGAAAGTTGGAGGCATCCGGTGCCTGCGCGGATATCACATGATTTGCAGAATTGGGCTGGCTTGCATCTGGAAAGGTAAGGGGTGAGTGCAATTGAATAGGATCCAGATATGACGGTATGACTGGAGGTGGGTCGATGCCATGTAGTACAGGAACTTGTGTCCGCCTCGCAGTTTTTCTGGTGCACCTCACTGGCTCATATCGGGAATCATGTTTTGGCACGTGAATGTAGCCAAATATAGACTTGACTCCGAATTCAGAACTCTGCAAATACTACTGTGTTAATTGACCACCTTGACAAACTACTATGCGCTGGAAACTCACCAGAAATAACATTAGAGGAGATACGACGGCCAATTTTAAGCAGGTTAAAGCAACGGAGGCTGGAGTGAAAATCTGACCACTGCCACCATCGTCCCTCGTTGCAGATAGTGCCCAGTTCATAAGATAAATTCTTGACGGGACGCGAGAGGGCGGCTTTTCTAATCGAAGCCATTTTGAGGTTTCCTGGAGGTGAGCTGGGTCCTCGAAACTATAGGTGACTAGATGGATGACTTTCCCATCTGATGATCTAATGCACTTTTGGAGATTGGGTTCGGGTCGACTGTTGGCCGCTTGCGCCAACGGCGCTGCAGATGCCGTGGCTTGCGTCGGTTGTTGATCCGCCATTTCACAGATGGGCAGCGATTGCGCGCATCGAAAAGAAACTTGGAGAGTTTTCGGTTGGAATATTTGGCGAGATGATATTTGGGACACGTTGGATGACGTGTTGTGCTTACTCGGGGCGGCTGGTTCTGTTTGGAACGCACACTCCGCCCCAGGGGCTCGGCTGTCCAGCGGCTCTTGAAACACAGGGCTGTGCACATTTACCGGTTCAGGCCACTGATGCAAGGTCTGCTTTTCCCTCCCTGGTCGCAAATGCTCAGCTTATATGCAACTAAGACAACATCGCCACAAAAATTGCAAGGGTGCCTGGCTGACGAAACTATTCTCGGTCGCAAAATTGTCCAGTAAGCAAGTATCTCGGTTTCTCTTCAATCATTCTCGAGCCTAAACCGATTTTATACAAAAGTTCAGAATTTTTGCTCCCATGACATAGTGATATCTCATCAGAACAACATTAAGCACTCCCACAAAGTTCTCCAATCGAGTACGTTCTGATGGTTCTCAGTAGCGTGCTCTCCCGGCCGGGAACAGTTATTTGGTTATATGCCATGTTTATAATAGGGAGCTCTTTGGATTTTACTGTGCAACTCGAGCCTAGAGTTAACCTTTCTCCTCTGATTAAACATTTGGGATATCCAATCCCAAGCCACTTATGCTCTTGTCTTTGGCAAGACCCGCCACGAATTGACCGCCCTACCCAGCCACAGATGCACAGCCACCTCGCCCACTACCTTGTCACGAGCACTCTTTGGTGTCGCGGGTACACCGCAAAAGCGCCATGAGTGCGCCCTATGATGACAAGTGCGATACCGGTTCGAGATAGGCTGATTAAGTAATGACATGCGGGGACATGCCGTTGATCTTCAAAAGAGTCGTAGTCTGAAAGAAAAGCCAAAACCATCATCCATCATTTCTTCATTCGAACTCAAAATCTCAGCATCGTGAAAATGTCGGTCGAACTGCGCCGGGCTAGAGAAGAATCCTCAGTCCCTGGTGACGGCGACGAAATTACGCATACGATTCAATCGTTGCCTCCGACAGACAACGGCCCAGGAGCATGGAAGTTCTTATTTGGGGCATTCATGGTTGAGGCATTTCTATGGGGTAAATTGACAGTCCCCAGCCGGAGGCCGAACGCTAATAAGATCTCAGGGTTCCCTATGGCATTCGGTGTCTTCCAAGAATATTATGTCAAACATCCACAATTTGCCAATGATCCGAATATTGCAGTCATCGGAACTGTTTCTACAAGTATATATTTTCTCGGCGCTCCTTTCGCTGCTCCCCTTGTCAAGAAGTATCAGCGGTGGCAGAAGCACATGACCAGAGTCGGGTCTGTCATCTGCGTCGCATCTATACTGGGGGCTTCTTTCACCAATTCTGTTCCTGGCTTGATTGCCACTCAAGGCGTTCTTTATGGATCAGGATTCCTCCTGGTTTATTTCCCAATCACCTGCATGCTGAACGAGTGGTTCGTGAAGCGTCGTGGCTTGGCCTATGGTGTCCTTTATGCTGGCGGTGGTGTCAGCGGTGTCGGTCTCCCATTTCTGCTAGAATGGCTTCTAGCAACTTATGGATACCGTACAACCCTGAAAGTGGTTGCCGCAATACAGCTTGTTACGGTTGCCCCAGTACTACCCCTCATAAAGGGTAGACTGCCTGCATCTAGTCACTCCGAGGTGCGGATCATGGACGCAAGCTTCCTCAGGCGCCCGCTCTTTTGGTGCTTCATATTCTCCAACCTAATGCAAGGCTTTGCTTTCTACATACCATCCCTCTATCTGCCAACATTTGCCAATGCAATTGGACTTTCCGGTCGGGTAGGAGCCTTAATCCTCGCTGCGAACAACATCGCTTTGGTCATTGGGCAAGTCGGGTTTGGGTACCTTTCTGACCGAGTTCACAACATACTACTGCTGGTCTTCATCACCACTTTTGTTTCGGCAATAGCCTCATTTACGATATGGGGGTTTGCTCATTCCTTCGAGGCCCTCCTTGCATTCTCTATTGTATATGGCTGGTTTGCCGGCGCATATGTGGTCTTCTGGGCCAAATTTGGAACCCTCTGCTCAGATGATCCACAGCCAGTGTACAGTCTTATGGCATTTACAAAAGGAGTCGGGAATATAGTCACCGGCCCTATTTCAGCGGCGCTGTTGGCCGGTCCCATTACTTCAGGTTACGGCATGGGGAAATACAAACCCCTTATCTTGTATCTGGGGGCAATGATGCTCTGTTCGTCACTTGGAATTTTTGGCTGGCGTCTGAAGGGACGCGGGTTCAGAAATTAGAATACTTCAAATAACCACCAGGGAGTAATAAAAAGTTTTTATCATTGGAAAAATTTGATCAGGTCTTTTTGACATATTATGGCCAGAGTGGCTCAAGACTCAAATGCATTTTCCCCTTCATGACAGAGATCTGGATCAACTGTATCTTCCTCCATCAGTCAAATCAAGAACAGAAGACTTGATAAATCACTCAATTTTGGACCATCAATGCCCAGGCTGAGCTGGTATGCAAAAATCATACATTGACATGAGATGAAGCTGGAATGCCGACCTGATGGGCTGACTGGTAATGCAACCCACCCTACACCTAACTGTTTTTGAGACTATCGTCTCTGGCCTTGACACACCACCTGAATGGAATTACATCAATCGCAGGCCCCGTCATATTTGCCTCTCTCGCAATACTTTTCAAAATAATGTCCCTTCATTTATACGAGAGCGAACCTTGGTGACTTGTGTGTCGTCTTGCCTCCACTTGCGCGAGCTATAGAGCGCCAGAAAAAGGCTGAAGCTGGACACTTGGCTGGCCATAAACCAACGAGCAGTTGCAAATTGTTTAAAATGTTCCAAAAAACATCAGCTCCTGTAACCAAGAGTCAAAGCGGTCATCCTCAATGTCCTTCTTTATTCTTTCCTCCAGTGCGGTCAACCCCTGGAACATTTCGTTCTCCCATCTCCATTTGTCTAAAATGACTTCCAACTGCTTTTTTTGGTCCCTAACAAATTCTTTATCCTCGTCGCTTAGGTTACTTTGCAGTAGTACCTTGCATTTGAAAATAGTCATCTCCAATTTGTCATTTGTTTGGGACGGAGTACGCGGAGGGGTTGGCTCAAACAGATCATCGACGCCTGCCGCTTTAGGATCGTTTCTTCTGTTCAGATTGAAAGTAATCTTATGATAAAGCATGGTTGTGTAGATGTGGCATGTTCGTGTCATAGTGTGAGTTGAGGCGGTACCAGTAGCGAAGTTGGGCATACGGCTGAGAGGGTGATTGCGCCTCGTACGAACTTGTTGTGTGAATGGTAACTGTCGTTTGATGGCATGTAGGTAATCGTTTTTATTTACTCTTTGGGGGGCGATGATCGGTTTCGTGGTGTCGTGGATATACTGGATGTGGTACGTTGATTTCTATGTTGCAAATCTAATTAGTGCCTGGCATAAAATTGCTGAAACGCTTGGTTTGGACATTGCTTGGACCAGAAGCCCTCTCGCTATGGTCTACTTATAACTCTCAGGCTTTTCTCAAGCTCTGGCGGTTCCAAAAAAGACCATCGCATGAGGGAACAGATGGGATAGTGGACAGAGCAGAGGTTTGGAATCTTACCTGAGATCCCGAGCCACTGTCAGGATCGTCTCCCTCACTAACGATTAACAGACAATCAGTGGGCAAACAGCCGCGAGTTCCTAAAATTTTGTCGCGCAAGCGAAAAATTCGGTGTTGTTTGATGGAAAGAAACTCGGCACATGCTTCACTGTTATATGACGATAGAAATCATCGAGGAAGGCGAAATATCGAATCAAACAAAAAAGTTTCCTTCAGCAGTTGGCCTAAGATGAAGCAGATGAGATTATGTAACCCGAAACGACTTCAAAACACGCTGACTACCTCCTGGACTGGATCCGATTCTCGAATGCGTCACCCACTGTAGCGCGTAAGCTTCATCTAGCGGTGGCCGGGCTAACTGGATTAATTACATGGAATTGCACGGAACAGCGTGCACGCACGCAAATCAATGCTACTCGTTGGAGCACGGTATGGGTAGCCATTGGCAGGACGGATCTGCAAAACGCCATTGGGACGCAAGTGCAGTACGCTTCACTCATGCATAAGAATTTAATAAGGCTAAAACATGGGGTTAGAGCCGATTCGATGCTTAGAAGCGAAGTCTACCCAGCCGGCGATCCTGAAGTTAATAAAGATTAATCGGGGGTAAGGAGGATATTGCTGGCGAGATGCCTCCCGATCTGTTGGTACTACCTAACCGCCCCCGAATTTAGTGAGTATTTGCTCGCGTAGCTGTCTGGTTTGATTTGATTCTTCTTTGAAGCCACTCGGGTACTCTCCCGTGGGCGTTCTGATATGACTTGTCCGTGCGGGATTTTGTCCCGCCTTCATCCCCATCATTTGCCTGTGTATGATGCTATGATAGCTAATATTTAAAAAGAAACGCCTTGCCCTAGTTCTCATCCCATGTGTGTTCAGCGGAACCTGAAACTTAGCGGGGTGCTCTAGCCAGTCATGACGGCTTTCGCTTCAGGGAAACACTGGTGCGTGGACTAGTCGTGGATCTCGTCTGTGCAATGACCAAGTCCTTCGGGCCGTTGGCTTTCTGACCCACTACTGGCGTGTAGAGCACGTGGGTCCCTTAGACTGAACATCCCAAACTGCATTCAAAGCTTCCATCTGAACATGGGAAATTATAAAATTGGCTGCGTGCGATTTGCAGAGTTCATTACAACGGCATTGCCCACTTGTTGGATGTGATGATGATTTTGAATTATCCCCCCTTGAAGAATTGATTCAGGCTAACAAAAACTGTGGCTTTGCAATGCCAACTATGTGGAAGCTGGTATCACTTTTGAGCCTCGTTGCGTCATCTAGCGCTCTCCTGCACTCTTTGCCATGCTTTGAGCTGGTGCCTAAGTGCGCTGTGGGTATTTGGAAACATTTTCTCAGTGTCCATATTGACATCTTGCCTAGATACCATGTGCCACAGCTACTGTTGGTAACACAGCATGCGCGCTTACGGGCAGAGCATGCACATGTGCCGATGAAAATCTGCAAAAGGAATTTTCAAAATGCTTTTTAAATTCCTGTAATGTGAAGGACGTTCTCGGTACGTTGATTTGTTGTTCGCAATTTATTATCTAACCCTCTGCTAACCTGTGTCAAGTACCAAAAAACCTGACAACGAAGTATTACGGCGCTTCAGTTCGCGACGAACCGACTGAATATATTCTATTATCCAGTATTCTTGGAGCCACAAGCGAAGTGTTTATCGCTCATAGATTCGTCACCAAAGCCTGGTGGAAAATCGACATCGGGTTTGACGACGGGTTCATTCTTTTAGCAGGCATAATCAACATACCGTGCATGGTAATGAACATCCTTGGCCTTGCCGCTAATGGTTTAGGATGCGACATTTGGATTTTAGCACCTGAAACCATCACCCAGTTTTATAAGTACTTTTCGCCACGAATGTCCTTTATTTGCTCCAGATCCCGCTCATTAAGCTCTCCATTCTCTTCCTCTATCTCCGCATTTTCCCAATTCGTAATATCGGCCGGATGGTATGGTTTGCTATCATCTTCAACATAATCTTCCTTGCAGCATCTTTCTTTATCGATTTACTCGGCTGCAGACCATTGAGCTACTTTTGGAATCAATGGGATAATGAACACGAAGGGCATTGCCTCAGCCCCAATATCTTTGGCTTGACTAACGCCCTTATTGCCATCGTGATGGACATTTGGATACTGCTTATTCCATTATTGCAAGTCAGGTCTCTTGACATGCAATGGAAACAGAACATTATGATTGGAATCATGCTTTGTGTCGGTGTCTCGTACGTATTCTGCTCTCTCCAAAACCTCACGGGACGATGTTCTAATAGCAGTTAAAAGCACAACCATCGTCAGCATCCTTCGATTTCGATCACTAGCCCAACTCGGGCTGGGAAGATCTCTCAACCTGACATGGGATTCTTATGTCATCTTCAGATGGTCAACAATTGAGGTTGACATGGGAATTATTTGTGCTTGTCTGCCTTCTATTCGAACAGCGCTCAACCACATTTTCCCGGACCTCTCTCAATTTCACTCTCACACCCATATTAGAAATGATCCTTCGCTGGTTAAACTACAAGAGTCCAACAGAAAAAGGCGTTTCGGTCCTGCGCCAACGCAGCTTTCTCTATAGATGCTTTGTGTACTAAAATTTGTTGACGCAAATCTTTCTGGCTTAATTCGGGTAGGATATGTTGATACGGCTTGTTCCAGGGATGTTTTCGTGGAAAATCGCGAAAGATCGGTTGAGGTTGTTTGAGGATTGTTCTGGTGCAAAAATGCGCGCATCTTCATTCATTTGGGATGACCGTTTTGTTCACCTGCTAAACAACCGCCCACCCGGCACATGATAAAAATGTCGGCCTTTCTGGGAAAAGGCCATGGTAGTATTCTAGTATATATGTTAGGGTTAACGAAATTATACCAAAAAGGGAATTGTTCCTGAGATGGGAATCGCCTAGTTAAGAGTAGCACTTGGAATGACGGACAATATTTTTTTTAAATCCCGTACAAACTGCGACTAGCTTCAATCCCATCATGTAGGCCATTTCCCGGGTTTGATTCAATACGCAGTGTTTCTTTCCGGCAAAACTGGCTGTAAGAGAGTTGGAGCTAATTTGTTAATTATGGTCGTATAAAGTGTTCTTTCTGTAGGCATTGAGGACAAGTTGGATGTCTCTTGAAAGTTGAAGTGGCATTTCCATGCCGCATAAATCTAATGCACGGATTTAAATTTATTGTTCAGATTTGGCTCTCTCTCTTTTTCCTCTTCCAAACAAGAAGAAAATACAACCAAGAATTTGAGGTGGATTGTCTTGGCTCCAGCTAAAGTTTTTGATCATGATGTTTGGGCCAGGGTTGATCGGTACTTGGGCATTGCCCCTTGGCGTCCTTTTTTATGGGATACCAAGCAAAAGAAAAGAAAAAAAGAAATTCTGCGCCGAGTAAAATACTTCCCACTCCTCCCATTTCCAAAAAAAAAAAGAAAAGAAAAAAGAAAACGCAGATTGAGCGCCAATCTCTCTCCACCATCTTCTCCATGCACCAGCCCAAAATGAAAGCGGGGCTTTCACAGGACCAAGAGTCCGAACAGTCACAGAGTCAATACCATGATAAAGAGGAGTGCCAGACAATTTCCGGAGATTTTAAGATGGTTTGGCCTCTGATAATTAACTTACATATTAGTTCTTCTGCTATTTGTTAATTTACGCGTTGATAAAACATGTTTGCTCAACTTGGGGACTGTGCCGACAGTCAACTCACACGGTCTCGATAAAGATTGGTAAGCCTTGATCCGTGCTTATAAAGAGTTTGGAGACTGTGTTTGATCACATACGTGCACTGTGTTGTGGATGACTGAATAAAAAATTCTATTCCTTGATCTCGAAACTCGGCCTAGTAACAAAGCGCCAATTTCTGTGGTGACACTAAAAAGACTCAGCACTAGTGTTATAGGGATTTTGTCTAGAATGTTTAAAGCGTGCAACAGTGTCTGGCCATTTGTGCTCATCATTGGGGAAAGCTTGGAAAGGTTTGCTGAATTGATGCGTGAAGAAATGGAATCAGAATGAAAGTATGAGCGATAAGATTTTTTTCGAAGAATACAAGATAACAATACAAACTCATTTCATCAGAATTCTATTTCTAAATATGTAAACTAGTTAGAAATCCTAGTATACCATTAAATGCCTTGGGATTCTGATTCATGGAAACAAAGAAAGTGATTCTCATTAATCTTATATCACCATATTCCACATCATCCCCAAAGCTCACCAGGCGCGAGTTTAGAACTGATATCTATGAGCACCATCGCATTAGCCCCTTCTCCTACGGCCAACCTGAAAGCCCCAGTCAGTTGCTTTGCACCAGTAGGCCATTTCCTGTTGCGCTCTTCCTCTCGGACTTATCATACCATGATTTTCATTCCCTTGGGAGACTTGGGGGCTTATGAAAATAACTGCATATACGAGCAATAATATTACCAAAAACGTCAAACTTTACTACTCATCTATGTCAAATAGCTGTGAATAATGCACAACATGAGATCCTGATGGCTATCCAAGGAACCTAGCATATTTGATGAATTCTTCATCTGCCATTAACATATCCAATTCTTCCGGATATGCACCAAGAAGCATCTCAATACCGCCATCGTTGCGTATAGGATAGATAATTAGCACTCGCAAAGCTGTGTTAAAACCGCCCATAGGTAGACGTAAAGCATCCGGGCATCCGTCATTTTCAAACAAGTCGCCACCAAACGAGATGTCGTTTGTCTGAAACAGCATCAGATTATTCATCAGCATGTGCATTCCATCAATGCCCATGCCAGCATACCTGGGCTTACTATAGTCAGGAACTGATTGTAAAAGCGTGAAGCAGTCATGCACGAGCGAAGGCGTGATGTGCTTGACCGAGTCTCTGATCGCAGAGGCAATATATCCAACACCTGTGTCTGGAGAACAAACCGTCTTAATTGGCAAACAGAGCCGGTTGGTGATTCCCATATTGCCCAGATAAGATGCCGGCAACAAAGAGGAAAAGTGGTGCCGAACATCAACTGCCATCTCAATAATGGAGATATCATCGGACCCAAAGCGCTTCCCTCGAAGTTCGGTCGCCACACGGTATCGCGCCTTCATCGCCGCTCGATAAAGAAAGGCTTGTACAATATCGCCCTCGGATGGGATCACTCCTTTGATCTGCGGGTCGGCAAGTACTTGTTTCTTTAGCTCACGCAAATTTTCAGGTGTGATTAAAAAGGTAGCCGAAGATAAGTGACGGCCATCTTCAGTTGGGCCCGGCGGCCAGGACAGCTGACGCTTGTATATTGGCGGTGGAGGGAGATTTGTTGAAAAGCTCTTAGGTTTGCCTTCGCCATCTTCATTCAAAAGCCCCTTTGGATTTTCAAATGGTAGAAATCCCCAGACAGCAGGGTCTACTTCATGAGCTGGTTTAGCATAACCTTCCTGTTCATACAAGATATGTGGTAGGCTGCGATTCGAACTTTCAGGGTCCAACCAGCTGCAGTCTTTAGATGTATCTCCCTGAACGTATCCGCAGCTCTCGGCCCACACTTTGAGGGCAATAATGATACCCGTGCCATCTAGGGATGCGTGATGCACGTTGACGGCGAGGATGCAGCCGCCTTCAATAAAGTTGGCTTGCGCGACTAAGATATCAGCTGGAAGCGATGGAATCCAAGGCCCCTCATTTAACATTTCATCGTCGAACGCAGAGTTGAGAAATCCAGCATCACGCAACTCTTGATATGGAGGGAGAATATGAGAGAGGTCTTTGTATACCAACTGCTTCGGGCCCTTCGAAGAGTCCGAAAAATTGGCTTCGGGTGTGGCTGTGGATGGAAGAGGAGGAAGAGTAATGCGAACATCACCCTTTTTGTAACCCATCTCTTTTTCAGAACAGTGCATAACCTTGCCTTCCAAGATTGGAATGAGCTCGATGGTGCGTTTGAGACCCTCCTGTAGCCTCTTAAAAGCTTTTTCGAAACTGACCCCTTTGCGGAGAGGAATGAAGAAATTCAGTCGCCCGTACATGTTCGGACAGGCCATATCAAATGGATTTACTTTAGCCGAGAGACGTGCTTTGTGTTTGTAAATTAGCTCATCCAATTTGGAAAGCTTATCATCGGTAGATCCCTTTGCCTTGGTTCCATTTCCTTTCCTTGGTTCGGCGATCAAGTTCGAAACCACGGCAGAGAATTTCTCCAGAGTAGGATTTGCGTAGAGATCTCTGGGAGATATCCGGTCTTGTAGCTTAAAGATGGAACGAATCGACCTGATAGCCCTGAAAACAAGGATTGAATCCAGTCCCAAACTGAAAACGTCCGTGTCTAGAGGTATGTCATCGATTGTTGGGAGCAAGGACCGAAATATTTGCCGGATCGCGCTCATAACAGACTCTAGCGAACCTGCATCAAATATTATGGGGATATTTGGATCTTGTTCCTCCATCCTGGAGTCGTAAAACCGTTCGATATAGTCAGCATAGATTGCCAGCGTAGCACGACGTTTGATAGTCCTCTTGTCTGTACGAACAAATGGCTTATCTGGTTCCGCAAAGGCGATGTAGTCTCTCTGAAGCTGATCCTTGTGCAGAGACAACGAATTGGCTCTTTGTACTAATGACCAAATACTATCAAATAACTCATCGTCACGTCTCAAAGGATCTTTCAACTCAATGAGCAGACCGGCCTGTGACTTTCCAGTTCCAACCTATCGCGATGTTCAGTTAGTCTTGTAACATTCATCTCCATATGAAGCTTGCAAATACACATACCATCAGGCAGCCGTCAATCGCGGGATGTGTTGTCACCAAAGCCTCTGTATCCAGAGGCGAGATTTTATATCCATTTGATAGGACGACTACATCGTCATTTCTCCCTTTGTAAGCCCATAGGTCTGGTTTGGTAGGATGCTTGATGTATAAGTCTTTGAGGTTGACTGATTGCTGGTTTGGAAATGTGTAGAAAATTCCTTGGAATAGAAGATCCTTATCATTGCGATGCACCCAATGCTCGTAGATGCCTGGCTCTACCTCTTTAAATTCAAAACCAGAGAAGGGATGGAAGGCAAAGTAGACCCAGTCTTCCCTTTCTACAATGAGATTGCCTATAAACAGACCCTCGGTCGTGCCGGTCAAGTTGAGAACCCGAATCGTTCCATTGACTTTCGAGCCAATAATAGGACTAACGGGGCCTGGGCAGAAGATTATTACTACCATCACCATTGTTGGTAATTGGAAGAACGTACTCACCACCAGATGCACAAATGAATTTTGATGGCTTGAACTTTTGCAGTACATCGGGAGTCTCTCCTAGTTCATCAACGAGTGATGGAACCATGCTCCAGATGTCAATTTTAGCATGATCTGCTAGAGATTCCATTAGATTCATGTTAGGTATAACACCCGCTGGTCCAATAATGCAGCGAAGGCGAAAGTATGCGGGCATGAGGATATTCATAATTATGCCAGCACCCTTTCAACAACAGAAAATAAAATTAGCCAACAAGTTTCGATGATAACTAAAATGGCTTACTCACATGGCTCATGGGAAACGAGGAGTATATTCTATCGCCGTCATTCCAGATGGATGTCCAGGGTGCTAATCCGTGATCACCATCGACAGGCGGAAGCAATCGTACAGCATCCATTGTTCCGAGAAGCCCATGCGACCATGATATGGGTTTCGGCAATCCGGTAGACCCTGATGTATGGAGAAGACAGAAAGGATCTTGAATAGCTTCATCAAACGTTTTTGTATACGGGTAACTTTCTGCGTTTTTGGCATCAAGAAGCTCATCAAGTTCGGGAAGGTCTACGAGCTTCATAGGGCGTTTCTGGAGCACATCTTTGACCAGAGGAAGGCACGGTTCCTCGCGAGGCTTGACCCAAACATTGCAATTAGCTGCCTTGAGTACAGCCAGAGCACCTTCAGTACTATTTTTGGGGGATAGGAAGAGAGCCTATGCAAATGTAACGAAGGAAGAATATTAGCCCATAGATTCTTGATTCACGGGATGAACAAGTTTCGCATACAGTACAGCCAGCTTTGACACAGGCGTATGTCAACAGAATATGCCGAAGATCGTCTTAGTATCGTTAGCGATTGATACTTAGCCCTGGCTGTTGGCCAACTTTTGTAACTCACGAGGTCCGATATAGCCCACTGGCTGAATTGAAGTGACATTACCAACCTGCTCATGGAGCCACCAAGCGGTTCTGTCAACGGCTTTTGTGAATTCACGAGCAGTTACATGGAAAAGCCCACGCGAGATGTCGGAAGAACTAGCCACGGAGTAAATGACACGATCGGGTTCACTAGAAGCTAGGCTGTCTAGTATCTGAGGAATAAGTCTCTTTCCATATTGTGATGAGGGAACCATTATGGCTTTGGTAACTTGAAAATGAGGTACTATGGAGGCGAAAGCGGTCGGTACAATTGAGAAGATTTGACCGGGTTATCTGTCATATCTGGAAGGCGGCGCCATCAAAGAGCACAGAATTAGTCAACGAAAACCCTACCATGAATTTATGAGTTAAAATATTAGCTGTCGCAAATCTAAGGTTTAAAAAGTGGGCTGCTAGTTCTGCATCAAGCATCTGGGTGTCGCTTTTGCATCGCTAGTCTACTTATGCTGAGATGAATAGTAATGCGAAGGCCAAGACTTTACAGATCGGGACAAATGAAATGAGTAAGAAACAAGGGTTATGTCTAGTCAAGACCTCGCTTACATCGGAATTTTTTTGGTTCCACAACCGGCAACTATATCTCTTCTTATTCACCGACAATTCTTCTCTTGCAGATTGAAAGACAATGTCAATAAATCAACAATTTTATATTTATTCTTAGCATCATTTAGCATTGCATTCAAACATTGTTGCGATATTGCGTATCATCTCAAATCTTCCAGCTGGTACTTCTCATCCCATTCAGCTCTTAGCTAAAAAGCCGACAACAATCAAATCAAGCCGGTTATATAACATCCCTTATTTACTACGTGACACTGATGTTACGCCGGGAAATTCTTATTGGGGTAATACCTGGGCTTGACCCATAATAATAATGTTTGACTCTCCACACGCGGCCGGCGCAGCAAAGTCTATCTCATTTTAACTCTAGAAATGCGCCTAGGCGATGGGTCACGGGGGGGGGCATATTACGCTTTCGATATCCCTCCGATGACTAAACAACTAATATTTAGCACTACAAGCCAAATGTTACATACATACATGGGATAGCAGGGCCCACAGCTCGGACACAATTCATCTTTGTGATTGTCCGAAAACAACATTGCAGTGCCTTTCTGCGTACCATTCATTCACAAAGAAAAACTCCCCATCCATGAAGTCAACACGGCCGACATACATTGGAACATCAACATGTCCAACTTTGCGAGTAGGTAGATTGAAACCAATCACCACCAAATTCAACAGCTTTAAATCTTGACATCAAACCTTTTGATTGTATCATTGCTCAGTTTGGTGTCTAGGTGCTATCTTCGGACATTGAGGACAGTGCAGTCGCTCCGGCGCTTGCAACCGAATTGCCGGACAAGGGTATCCCTTGCAGTGAGCAAAATCCTCAACCGAATGAGGACGCAAATGTTTTTAACCAATCATTTTGGCAATGATCTTTTCTTACCTTCCATTTCGGCGCGAGCCAAGCAGAGTTTCATGCGATGTACTACTAATACGGAACCAATACTAATAAGATTATTGTTCTTACCAAGCCTGTCTATGATACATACCGCCTTACAATCAATTCACGTCGTGGCCCTTGTTACATAGGCGAATAGCGTTCTCAACGATTTCTTTGTAAGCTGATCCACAAAGTGCACACTTTAGGCTGACAGGTGCCAAATCCTGGTCCATTGAAGTTGATTTAAGCTAATCCCGCTTCAGTACGCCATTCACAGAGTGTTTGAATGGGTAGTTTGAGACTGACACGCACCAATCGAAGATTTGTGGAGTCACCCCTTTAACTACCTCTTACCGTCTATCCGCACTCACCTGTGCCATCTTCTCCTCGCGAATTGATATTTCCGCAGGTGCCGCGTCGCTTAACTCCATTCGCTTCAGTATAACATCCTTTCGATACTACCTTTGTCACACTATATCGACCAATATGGAACTTCTCCCCAAAATTCCAAACTCTCTCGTGAGTTCTTCTCCGACGAAGGGGAGATCTATTCACACCCCCACGGATGTGTCCGATACCTCTGTCAAAATCTTGACCATCATCTTCGAATATGCCTTAAACAAATTCGATGACACAATCGAACGTCTCACCTCAGGAACACCCAAATTCCTGTCAGTCATTGAGAAATTTGTCTTAGAAGGAGCACAGGTAGAAATGTGCCTTCCAGCATTCCCATTCAAGTCAGCCAATAAAGTATACAAAGTATTCGGTATTTTGCCTGATAAGGCAGAGCAGCTGGCACTTGAGCGTCTGAATAATATGTGCGCACGTATTGGGGCCATATACCAACCAGGCGCTAGGCTCACTATTATATCAGACGGTCTTGTCTACAATGGTCCGTAATGCACATTCTTCACTTGATTTGAGTCGCTCACTAACATAAAATATTCTGGGGATAGACCTACTTAGCATACCTGACCGTCATACCTGGGCTTACGGAGAAGCCTTACGCGCCATGACTGTCGAAAATGGCTTTATCTACATTCACTACTCCAGACTCCAGGATTTAGTAAATTTCCCAATGCCTCAAAAGCTAGAGGAAATTACTTACGTGGCAAATGCCACTAATTTCCGTCGGTTCCTTCTTAATAAATATGGCAAAGATGATCTTGATGTTGATCGCGAGATTGCGACGAACGCTGATACGTTGATGACCTATCGAGGATACCGGCGATTCCTGGAATCAGACTTGCAGCACATTTTCCCAGCTGGTAAGGGTAGAACGAACAACAGTTATAAAAGGAACATCAAGTATCTGGCCAAGGAAATGATAATCCGAGGATATGTAAGTGATTTTGAAGCAATGGTCCTCTGTTAATATCCCTACGAATATGATTGCTGACATGTGTTTACAACAGGCTTTTGCAGAGGCTGTCAAAGCTGCATATCCAAACCACCTCCGCCTTTCCATACATCAGTCGACCGGCGAGCATAAGGTATCTATGAGCTTGCTTAACACCAAGACTGGATTCACCACTCCATGGCACTGCAGTGTCGCTCGGATGGCAGACGGCGAATGGTTAAGTGCACCTATGGGTGATTTTATGCAAAACCCTAGGCTAGAGGTTGTCTATGAGGATGGTCGCGCTAGTTATTTCCAGGAAAAAAAGATCGAAGACTCCGAGTCAATCAACGTTGATGACAAGCAATCGAATGAAATTTAAGAGGGTGTCATGCGAAGGGTTCTCTATTCCTAGTTAAATAGTTCTTACATGACTTCAAACAAACTTTCTAGAGGCTTTGGTCTTACACCCTTCACCTCTACTTTCCAGGAGCTGACCTCCACGGCAACAACAGTTTTTTGTGCAACGAAGCTGAGGTGTGCTTCTAAAACGGCAATATTCGCTATTTCAAACAAATTTTCCACATAGGATGAATGTAACTTGAAAAATGACTCCTCGAATACCAAAAACTTCAAAAGTAGCTGTCGTGCTGTATAAACGTAGAATTCGTTGAATGTGAGTAAGAAAGGTCTGCGTTTGTAACAGATGTCTTATTTTCCTAAGGAAGTCAATATAGACCTTCAAAAAATACAACGATGTGAGGTTGTAAAACATTGGGATATTATCCAAGAAATCAAGTCGGAGAAGACCAAACATGGGAATTTCGTAGCTTGAAATCCAGGCTTAGAATGGCGAGTGTCAGGTTGTAGGATGGTTTTCCGCAGTGATATATTGCGCCAGTCACAATCCAATCTATAACAGTATATAATCAGAGACTCGTATGCCGCCGTGTCACTCATCTATCCTGCTGATGCGATGAATGAACCCACCGATATCTTGTGAAGACTGCCACCTTACTCGTACAAGAACCAGGCTACCTTCCCATGGAAAGATTGGGGCTCGAGATCCCGGCCATTACTACTAAAAGTGTGCAGAGCAGGCGGTGTCTTGGGTGGCAAGAACGCCGCGACCGATATGGTAGCATGAAGGTGGATAAAAAACATGTATCGCAATTTCGATCTGTTCAAGTTGATTCATGCTGACGTGGCCACCGGTACCATACTAAGGCCGGTGGCGCGACATGCACATGTAGGCGGATGCGAAAGCTTCCAGAGACGGATAATCTACGACAATATGGTCCCGAAAATTAGACGCGTAGTCGCGAAGGACGGCACCACCCAGAGATCCACAAAAGACGGGGTTTCACAGCGGAACCACTCTCCCGCAAAGCCGGTGGGTCTTTTCTGGTAGGCCCTTTCCGGCCGATGGGGTCGAGTCCAGGGGCAAAGCCACCTCGTTTTTAGCCAAAAGCCAGGAGTAAGACTGTGAAGCAAGACCATATAATAGCTGAAGTTCACTTTGAAAATGAAAGAGGATTCAAATATATCTCGAACATCCAGCTAGCGGATACAGCCTCCTTTGCCTAAGCCATGAAAACTATTCCACAACCAAAATGACATCTCAAGTGAAAAACATCGCACTAGTTGGTGTAAGCACCGCACGGCATATTGTCGCCCTTGTTGGCTAATGCATCGCAGGCCAGCGGCAATCTTGGAATTGCCGTCCAGGACTACTTCCTTGCTCAGCCCAAGTCACCATTGAAAATCTCCGTTTTGACACGAAAGGGTTCCACGGCCAAATTTCCTGCAGCCTTCAATGTGATCTACACAGACTATAGTGCAGAATCACTCGACCAAAGTTTTCGGGGCCAAGACGTGGTTGTGCTGTTCCTCCCTCCAGAGTCTACAGTGAGCCATGAGTCTGTCATAGACGCAGCCTTGAGGGCTGGCGTGAAGAGGTTTTTCCCTTCCGAGTATGGGGTCAGGACCTATCATCCAGACTTTGCAGATTTGGTTTTGATCGCCAAAAAGAAGCGGTCTATTGTCAAGTATTTGGAAAAGACGCAGGATGTAATGAGTTGGACAGGTCTGATGTGCAACCCCTGGATAGATTTTGTACGTTCACGTCTAACTTTGCAAGCCATGACAGAGATTATCAAGATTGAGGTCCCGCTGACTAGTACCTTCACAGTGCGTCGTCGACGGTCTTCTAGGCTTCGACCTGAAGAAGCGTGAAGCCCGTATTTATAACGGCAACGAGGTGCCCTTTTCCACTAACCCTCGTCACCTGGTACCCCAAGCGCTCTTTTCTCTTTTCACCAAACCAGCGCGGTTTGAGGAAGCCAAGAACCAGTACATTCACCTGGCTTCTTATACCGTGACACAAATGCAGATCCTATCAGTCGTGGAAGAGCTGACAGGCCACAAATTCAACGTTGAGAATATCATTTCGGAAGGTTCTTCCAATAGCTTTGGATGAGGTTCATAGAGGAATGAATTGGGGCTTGGCTCATCAGGTGCAGGCAATACTCTACGGCAAGGGGTCGAATAGTGAGTCGGTCAGCGACTTTCGGCCGTTGGGAATATGGAATGAAAAATTGGATCTGCCAGTGAGCGACTTGGAACAGGATTTGAAAGGTCCGCTTTCTAGGAATTGGCAGGGGATCATGCACTGGCAGCCGGATGAGCTCCCAAACTACGAACTTAAATGATGTCTCAAGATTTTCTGAGCGGGCTGACAAGGTTTCCTAAATCAGCAGCATTAGCCGCAACTGTAGCAGCATCATCAATCAGTTGAGGGCACCTTTTCGCTTCATCACTGGGATATGACGCACCGGGAGATGGTACATGGTCTTATTATTTCTATCAAGGTCGGAAGCTGTTCATCAATTGCCAACTCACGACACTGGGAAAATCGTGATAAAGCTCGTTGGCTACATCATTTTTGTATTTCCCAGCTATATCCCTGTCCAATTTCTATAGACGGCATAGATATTCCATTTTATTAGATAAGAGGTTCTATTTATTCAATCAGATGCTGGACAACAATGCATCCCATTTCTCAAAGCCTTCGCTTAGGTCCTCAAACTCTTCCTCTTCTTCCTCTTCATCTTCTTCTTCCTCTTCTTCTTCCTCTTCTTCTTCCTCTTCTGTTTCCTCTTCCTCGTCCCCGTCCTCTTCCCTGAACTCTTCCTCATCGTCACTTTCAACCCATCGGCCCCAATTAATTTCCCCCGTTATCCTCTCGAAAATGCACCAACCTCCGGTTCGAGCCTCGCACCGAATACCTCGATCCTCTAAGCGCCGCACAAGTCGTCCGCCGGGAACCAGCTCTGCTGGGTTCTCGTGGGAGAATCCAACGGCAATTCCGGAAAGATAAACATGCTTCAGCGCTGGAAACGCGCCTTCTTGGAAAAGAACCGTCTCCAGCATATCCACCAGCGTCCGGCTACCAAACCCCTCCTTATCGCGGCGCATAAACGCTGATGATGTGGCTCTATAATAATACGTCTCTGTCTCTATCCCGCAGGGCCTCTGTTCCAAAACCAACGTTTCCAGCGTCTCGCTCGACGCCTGGAGTATTTCTCGCCAGTCTGCAAGGCTTCTACTGTCAGCACGGGAGGACCACACGTAGTCATAATTTGGATAAGGCTGTTCGAGGAGGGGACAAGGCCGACAGAGATGAAGATGCTTCAGCCTCGGAAGTCTCAAGCCAGTTCGCGCCTCGCCGTCACTGATCTTGTCACCGTCTTCGTCTTCCCCATTTCGTCCCACTTCCAAAAAACCGCTCAACGGGCGCGGGATTACGGTATCTCCGCACTCGCTGCCACACTCAGACGACGAGAGCTCTTCCCCGCACGGGTACAGTTCGTCCCAGTCGTATTCTAACGGGCCCCCCCAGATTGAGCCAATGTCAAAGCAGGAACAAGCGTGGAGAGGACGGTCCAGCATGCCAATTTCCAGTCGCTCTATCGTAGTGCTGCACCCCAGGATCACCCACTTCGCGACAGCGAGTGGGATGTACCCAGAAAGCTTTGCTAATCGAAGCGGGAGAAAAGGAGTATCATAGACCTCGGATATGAACCCGTGCTCGTTTTTGTCATGCCAGTAGCGGCCTTCCAGTTCGAGCGCCTTGAGATTTCCCAGGTGCGGGAGTAAATTCCAAGCGTCAGCTCCCACTTCTTTACGCACGGGCATGGACAGGCTCTCCACTCGTAACATGAGCTCTTTTCGGCGATTTTCATCATTGCTATCATGTAGCGCACCAACCAGGTCCGATGTGCTCCCTCCCACGTATGATCGCTGCAGCGATCGGGGTGTAAACGGCGGGGGAATTTGTCGTTCTCGGTTTGGTCCACAGCATCCTAGGTTGATTTTGGCCCATATGAGATGGTTGGTGATTTTGTTGATTTGCTTGCAGGTGTATGACAATCGTAAAATATCCCCAAGAGGGAGATAGGATAGAATGTCGAAAAGAATCTCGGGGGGGAGGGTTACCAAACTCATTGTTGCTGAGGGCACTGTTGAGATGGGTTGTGACGGCTCTTTCCTGAAGGAAAACTGCCAGACTGTTCGGGTTTTCTATCTTAACATTAGAGTGATCAGTTGGTCGGTTAATGGCTTTTTGCACAGCCTGCGTCATGACCATCTGAGGCAGCTACCGATGGCTCCACTGCTCGCTAAGGAGTGAAGAATAAGAGGCTGCAGCCTGGGCTGCGCCCACCAAAGTTGAATTATTCCAACCAACTGAGGCCCCCCCGACGTGTATTTATGGCAGTTCTCACCGCCACCAACTCACTGATCCGCCACTATCCGCGCTGCAGCCTTTAGGCTGCCAGCGCAGAAAGTGCAGTTGGGCCTCTTGCAAATCTAACTCGACGCAGAAAGGAGCCAATCCTCAATATCTCACTAGTGTGAGAAAGGGCAGTGCACCAGTATTCCCGCTGTGGATTTGGAGAACTACGGCAACATGTAGCTTTCAAAATTTGGTGTTTGGGAACACCATTCGACATTGCGACAGACAGGAGCTAGTGTGACAAGATCAAGAGTTCGATTCTAGGCAAGCTCTGATGGTCTGTATGAATCAAAAATTAGACGATGAAATCAGTCGACATCAAGAAATTGTTTGTTGGGTCATGGTAGCAATGGCACGGCTTGCAGGCAACAGATAAATTTGGATGGTGCCAAATATATAAAACCGCACTAGTGTAGGTTCAGCTGAGACTAACCCATCTCATAGCCGAAGATGTATGGGTGAAACATTCAAAGGCGCATAAAGCATGCAAGATTTAGAGGCGCAAATTATGTATTGAGGCTAAGTAATAAATCCCCCTATGAAAAAAAAATTACATCGCAGTATAAACAGCTTGGGACAGGTCATTTCCCAGTGTATTATACGGCTACCCTGCACCGGGCCGGATCCCCGTCTTACCGCTTCGGCAGCTGGCCGCCGACCCCGCACAAGGCGTCTCACTTTTCTAGTTGGAGGCTCTCTCTCAACCCAGTTTTCCTCGTTGATCCAGCACTACGTACTTGCAACGCGGAACATGCCTTCACTGAAGAACCCTTGCTCCGAGTGCAAAGGTACGGCACCCTGCCCCCCTCCCCCCCTGCACTGTAACCCGCGAACGCGACGTGTTGCTAACGCGCCTCTGCCGCAGGAAAGCATCTGAAATGTACGTAATTGGGAGCGGCGGCGCGCATCGGCGCAACGGATGCCGGCAACTGGGATTTGCCCTGTCCTGTCTAGTACCCTTGACGGCTGACATGTCTTGTCTCTTGGACAACCGGCGTAGGTGATGAAGATGCCCTGCAGTGCCGTCGCTGTATTTCAAGAGGTCTCCAGTGCGTCCGGCCGGGCAGGAAGCGCCAGTTCCGCGATGGCTCGTCGGCCAAGTATGACGCCCAGTTCTCCAATACCCAGAACTGGGTTAACAGCAACGCCAAGGAATGTAAGAGACACCCTGCCCTGCCCTGCCTCTCCCGGCATCTACCGCGCAGCACCCCCGATTCCAGAACCGGTTTGACCCTCTCCAGTCCGACTTCACACCAAGCCCCGCGGGCCCGCCCGGCGGATCGCGCCCGAGGTTGATGCCGTAGCCGCCGCCGCGCCGCCCGCAAGAGACGCCGCCCGGCTTGACCTCGACCCGTCCAGCCTCACGCCGAGGTCGCCTCACGCCCCGGGCGGATCCCCCCATCCGCCGAGCAGCGTCGGCGGCCATGCATCGTCCGGCTCCGACGCAGCCGACGGCTTCGCCCCTTCACCGCTGGCCCTGGAGCAGTCCGTGCCACAGCAACACTCCGGCAGCTACCGGGGTGGAGATTCCCCAGTCCTACCGCTGCTCTCCCGCCACGGACCCGCTTTAGCTAACACGCTGGCCGACTTCCAACCCAAACAGGACGGCGATGAGGCCCTGCAGGCCATCCAGGAGGCCTGTCTTCTGAGATACTACGTCAACTGCCTCTCTCACTGGGTACGCAGAGCTCCCCCCCC
>VTGD01000236.1:0-28162 GCA_013406985.1 Calonectria crousiana | reverse complement strand
GAGGTAGAGGGGATGCCGAGGGAGGCATCTTTTACCTCTAGAGGTTATTTGCAGCTTGCAGCCGGTGTGTTGGTGGCTTTTTGGGTGTGACTTTCAAAAGTTTTTGATGTTGTTTGATCGAAGTTTTTTCTCTCGCTAGATTCTCATTCTCTATCTACCCTGGTAATGGGCTTATATATGCCTTCCAAGGGTGCCTAAGGCACACATTCACAGAAGTTCCATGTGTGTTAGCACCATTTCCGCATCACTTGTTTGTTACCTGTGGAACTCAGGTTAAATTATGCTAACCTAAGAGGGCCAGGTGACAGGCCAGATTGGCCATGGAGGTCAGTTTATCTACACACTCGCTCAAAAGTGCCCAGAACTGTTACATATGTCCTCTAATACACAGTAGTCAGTCAGTACTATATTTTTCATTGCGATTAGTGACCAATTGAACCTTGCCAATCGAACGGTAATGAGAAACGGAAGTAAGCTATTTCTAGGCGCTTAATGTAACTAATAATTCGACGTATGCATCCCACCATGCCTTGATTGATTAGAGTAGCTGAAAACAGGGAGTAAACAAGCGGCCAAAGCGTTAACCCCACCAGCACTAATGTAGTGAGGCCCAACCGAAGCGAGGGTGTACAGCGTGTATATATAACACGTCTCATCCTTTCTCATACCTTCTCCCTTTCCGGCTCCTGCTTCAATTTCTTTTTCTCGGTATTCAATTTTCTCAAGTCAAACATCACCATGGACTCCGATTCAGAGGTCGAATTTGATCCAGTTCTGTGCGCCGAACTCCACAATCAACTTCTCGCCAAGCCCTTTCACATATTCCTGGTGCTATCCAAAATGTCAAACAGGATGTTGTCTCTGCCTGGTTGGAATTACCCCCAAATGAAGACAGAACAGATATCAGAGACTCGCCTCTGTATATCTTTTTGTCGCTCATTCATCGATATAAGCCTGCCGGATTTCTTGACTCCAGAGTACGAACAACCTAAGCCAGAGTGGTTTGACAATTCCACGGTCCCTGGAGATCCAGACGATGAGGACCGAAGGATCATTCTGTTATATCCAGAAGAAGATGTTTCTTGTGGCGATTGGGGGCTTTGGTTCAACTTGGACACATGTCTTGTCATTTGGGGAGGCTGGGGGGGTTCATTTTGGCCAGGCGGTAAAGTATTCCCAGATGATGATCACTGGGTATCGCTCGAGTTTATTCTCAAGAAGGCTCTACACATGTGGGACATTGGAAAATTCTATTGGGGCCTAGGGTATGGCAATCCTCAAGAAGATACCATCCTCATGCGGTCCTGGATGCCCACCGATCTCGAAAAAGCTATTGAACAATGGGAGCAACTTCTTGGGGCAATTCAAGAACGTATGCCAGGTTCTGCGCGGCTACCACTTCAAGATCCTCTGCCCTTGGAGTTATTAGAGCGCTATCATATCAGCTCCTTCACAAAGGCCTTTCTCTCTATTGCAAAGCGCCCTTCTTTCACATATATCGGACCTGGTATTACAACTTTCGATCCGAAATCATTCGCTGACATCTATGGAATCGAGCCGGTTGACAGTTTCCGCCTCGAAAAGGGAAATCAACCTGAGATGGGATATGAACCTGCGTCTCTCCTGCTTCCTGCAGCATCAGGTCCTGTCTCACAACAAGGGCCTGAACCTGGAGTAATGCTTGGTAAAGAAAGTGCCACAAGATATTACACTATGGTGTCTCAGTGGCCTGGGCTCTACATCGACTCAGCGGTGCCCTCTGTGCACGGTGATTGTGCAACTGTTGTCACTGATGAGGGCGCTTGGAACGTGGTTCGATGGGACACGCCCCGACCTTGGGGACGAAATACTGGCAATCTGGAGCTAGCAGATATGCTGTGTATTTGGACGAGCCTAGTGAATGAAGGTATCTGGGCAATGAACGCTCAAGGGGTATCGACAGAAAACCGTTGGTTTTGGGACTGAGGATCATCGGAGAGCAATTTGGGAGGAGGAATCCTATTAAAAGTAGGCGATACAGTGTCTCCTTGAACGCTTCCGTTTGGCATCGGGTTTACCTTTAGCAACCTCCCTGATCGCTAGCTCAGACACACTCTGCCTACTCGGCTTGACCAGGCCTACTGTTTTCGCCTATCCCTTCATCTTATTTTGTTCCTTATAGAGGCAGTGGCCAGACTTGATGTATCGACGTCAGACAAAAATGCTACATCGGATTGGAACATAAAGTTAGTAGTATTTTAGTTGCGCACCCACTTCGTTGCTTTTTCTCAATTCATATTTCTATTTGAAGTGATAGGATTTCAACGTATAGAGCGATCGCGAATCCTCGGTCGATTTCATGTCCATGTTTAATTGAATTACACTAGTAGCAGGCTTTTGAGCTGTTGCAATCACAAATGCCACAACAATAAAGCGGCACCAGCCAATGATTTCGTCAATAAAAATCATTTTCTGTGTGTTAAACATTGTCTATACTACAAAAACATCCTTTACAGTAATTCAAGTACCTGCTCATCGTACTGCAATAAAACCCAGATTACCCTAGAGCAGAGATGTTATGCAAATTATACCAAATGAATCAAGAACGAAATGCACTTGGTGCGTCTGCTCGGCAGACTGAAAACGGCGAACCTGTCAACTAAAATAAGCTTTCTTCGACTGCAGGTTCACGAATTCCTGCTAATTTTAGAAGTGGGCTATTTTTCCCCGGGCAAAGTCATTACGTGACGGGACGAGACGGTGTCTCAGCTCCAAGCTGTTTCCCGCCAAAGACCCCCTTGCATTCGGATGCTCGGCTCGATGGTCTGGCTTCGCCCTGGCGCCACATCCAACCAGAGAAGTCTGGACCCGAGCCATGGCATGCTATTTTCGTATAGCCTCAGGGCTGGGGACTTGTGGCGAGGGCGGTTTCCAATCAGAACATGTCCGCTGGTGGTGGAGCCACAACGCCACTCTCTGGTTCGTGATTTGGTGCACATTAGACCTTGACTAGTCCCAGTTCAGCTATCAACAAGGTTGGTACCGAGGAGCTTTCCGGTGTCTAGATGGAATTTATATAAACAACAGGAATTTTCCAAGGTCAGCATTCCTGAACTCCAGCAGCACTCAACGCTTCTTCTGCATCCACATTCTCGGCACCATCAACAATAAGAATAGCAAACGTCTCCCTAATCTTCCACTCAGCCCAAACACCTTCACCATGCAGATCAAGGCTCTCCTCCTCGCCCCTCTCCTGGCCGCCGGCCTCGTGGATGCCAACAGTGCCGCCACCTCCAAGCCTTTCGAGGTCATGACGCTCCGCTCTGCCAGCCCAATTCACTTTTATCCTTGGCAGGCTGCGCGAAACAGCTTCTTCCTCAAGCTCCCCAACCAAAAGGCCGTTTGCAAGCCTGGGTCGGACAACCAAGCCACGTTCCAAATCGTCAACGGCGAGCTCTACCTTTACTCAACCTCCAAAACCAAGCAAAAGGTCTTCACCGACCGCTCCGGCATGGGCCAGGGCGTCCTTCAGTACACCAGCAGCACCAACCTGCCCGCCAAGTTTGAGACCAAGGGCTGGGCCATTGACAAGTACGGCAATCTGAACTTCAAGGGTGCCGGTTTCCTTGCCTGTCCTGGAGCTATCAGCGGCTCCTGGAGCCTTTGGGTCTATGCCGGCGTTACCAAGCCAGGTGGCAACAAGAACTGCCTTGGCCTGACCGCCCGCACCGCCACCATCGCCAAACCCAACAGCTGCACTTACACTGTGCGCCAGTAAGCTTGATGTTTCGTGCCCAATCTCTTTGAATTCGGGACAAGATATGGGATTTGGATAGGGGGTCTGGGAAGATATCTTCGAATAGTGTCGGCGTTTTTTTTAATCCTGTGGAAGTCAAACTCAATGTTGCATCAGTTTACACCACATTTACACACTAATAATAATACATCTTTCCGTCTATCCAATGGATCATGCGTCTTCAAAGTAAAACCTTAATGCGGTAAACGCCGGTTTTTTTATAGATTTTACAATATAACTTTGCATCCAGTATTGATATCACCAGTTACCCTGGGTAGCTACTGTACGGGAGTTGAGCGGCACAGAAACTCCCTCAGCAAGCAAGTCTCAGAATATGTATTGGTACCAAAGCGAGCTATTCTAAATATGTGTGGGTTATACGCAGATAACGTCATCCTCTTGGTTGACCTTGATCTCGATATTGAAACCGCCATTGCAAACCTGGACAATAATTAGACCAACACCTCAGCTACCATTTCCACCAATACCCACCCCCAGACGCAGGCCAACACTGGTAGAAATCCATTGCCACCCCACCTCGCTAAAGGCGACTAGTATGTACTCATATCATCCCAACGAATGATGTTTCTATTTTAGGAGGTTGCATTGATTCTACGAAGACTCGCCTCCTCTAAGACTCAAATCCCTATGTGCAAGAAGTCAAAGTTGAGCTGCTCATGGTAATATATACCTACACGCAGGTATTCATAACATCTTTTATATAACTCGTTCTGGACCATTCACAAAAATATCACACACTAACAGCGGGTGCGGCAGTATATGTGATACACACCTGTCAGCCTTGCATCATGCCTCGAAGCATGCCCAACGTGGATTGGCCCGCTGACGCAAAAAACAGCCTCGCCATATCACAGCCGTATCACGCCCAGCAAGCGAACCAAGCGAACCAAGTCTGCCTTGTTAAGGCAACCAGGATTGATATTTGTCTTCGATGACCCCGCCTTTTATCCCACTTTCTCTCCTTTACAACCACGAAATTCACACCAATGTCCCAGGCCCAGTCAACCTAGCGCAACTTTTACACCATGGAAGCTGTTGGAGTCGGGGCTAATGTCCTCGCCTTTGTCGTCTTGGGGCTAAAGAGCGCCAAAGTGATCCATGAAACCTTGTCAACGATTAAAGACGGCCCCAGTATTGTCCAGCAGGTTGTTCAAGATATCCTGCAGCTGCATTGGATCTTGGAGAATGTCAAGAATTCTCCAGTTGTCACACGTGACCTGGCTTTGCAAGGCCACGTTCGAGAATGCACCATGCATCTCGATAAAATCGCAACCACAGTGCAGAGGCTGCAATTATCCCCAAGCGATAAGACTACAGGTCGAATTTGGAAACACTTTAAAAGTTTTATCAACGAAACGGAGCTGGATAAAATCCACCACCAACTGAATGACATGGTTACTTTTCTAAATCTCCGGCTCAATTTCTTTTCAAGGTTTGATTTCTCTTTTCTTGATTACACTGATACCAATAGTTCGTCCAGTGAGCTCGCCTTCCAAGCCAAAGATTCAAACGATCGATTCGAGAGACATGCCCGAGCATTTGATACGTCGATGCAACAGAGGTTCGATCTGCAAACTACCGAACTTTCTCAATTTAGAGATACCCTCTTAAATTCAGTACCCAATCACAAAACAATGCAAAAAAGCTTTGAATCTATTGAGAACACTATCCAAGCGTCCCATTCTATACAAATGCAAGATGGCGCCCTAATTCAAAAAATGATCCTGGAGCTCCAAGCCCAAATGACCAAACTAGATGTTTCCCATCAACCGCCATCCAAAGACGATGGAAAAGTGCTGAAAAGTCTAGGTCGTCTTTATAACCTTGTTTCCCAAAAAACAACGATCGATACATATGCAGAGGATGATAAGCTTGGGGAGAGTATCATCAAAGACCTTCAAGAGCTCCTGAGATCCTTTTTGGAGCATAAGGATCCCGCGAAACGCTATTCTTGTGGCCAAATTGGGGCAGCACCAACAGAGGTATCATTTGAGAATGGTATTCATCGCCTACATCGAGGATTTGGGAATGGTACGCTCTCGATTAACGAGCAAGGTTAGTAACCTTAACGCTATTAAAAAAGCTGCCCTGATTGCGAGTAGATTATACCAAGACAAGACATCATTATGGTACGAAGATACGGCAGATTCGTACACTTGACCAAAAGGATTTTGATATTGGCAAGCTAAGTCTCATGATCAACAAAAGAAAACGGGTCACCCCGGAGGAACCCGGGTGTACCATTGAGCGGAAACGCCGAAAAGCGGGCGATAGAACAGACTATTCTCTCTCGCTCACATTTTTACCCAAAGATGCGCAAAATCAGCATATGCTCGTTGCATCCTTAATTCAGCGCCAAACCTCGCACCAAGAGATTTCATCCATTTCAACGCTTATGATAAACCACCGTGTACCGTCTACATCCCCAGTGTTCGATGTGATTCGGCAAGGCAACCTATACGAACTTCAACAAATGTTCAAAGACGGGAAAGCCTCACCCAGGGACCATGATCAGTACGGCGCATCACTTCTCATGGTAAGTGGTGGGCTCATTTCTGGTTGTATAAAACTGATTTTCGATTGGATAAAGTACGCCACAGATCAACCAGAAATATGTAAATTCCTAATTACATGTGGTGTTGATGTTGATCATGTTGCTATCTGCCGAGATGTTATCTCATGGTCTGATACTGAGTACCTTTGGTAAGATACATATCTCGCAAAAATATGTTCATATCTGATTTCTGTTTCAAAAACCAAGTTGTGCCTTGCAGGTCCACCCACTTGATGACCACGAAGAACCAGAAGTTCTCCGTCGAGTCAACCAGTGTCGCAAACTTCTTTTGGAAGCCGGAGCTGACCCAACCATTAACCTAGATCACCAACTTGCTTCATTTCTAGCCTTAGTTTCTCATTCTACCACACCTGCAAGTATTAAACTTTGCCTTGTATGCAGCGCATGCTAATAATCTTCGAGGAATCCTTGCGAATAGCCTGGAATCCTGAATGGGTTGAGCCATTCACAAATATACATCAACCTATTTCAGGGTCTCGGTCACCATTCTTGGAGCACTGTAGGAATATCGGACATGGTTACACTAAAGAGATATTTCAAACGTTCCTATCACTTGGAGCAAATATAAACGACTGCGATGAAAATGGATACACCTGTTTGCACTTTTGCATCAAGACACTCAACTTCCCGAAGTTCCACTTGCAAGAGTACAATGCTGTCAAGTATCTAATTGAGAGTGGTGCCAACCCTTTAGCTAAATGCAATGACGGCGTATCCGTCACAGAGCTTGCCTATAGTCAGTGTAACCAATATTCTGAGATAGGCAGCTATCCTGGGGACCTTTGGGATTTAGTTTTGCAAAGCCGTGGATTCAAACTCCGAGAGTTTCGATCTCAATATTGTCGCAGGAAAGCCAGGTACACCAGCCGTTACTCCAAAGCAAATTTTCAATCCCTTTGGCTAGGTAGGGAAGCTGAATGCCCATACTGGGACGACAAACCATGGCCGCCATTAGAAGCAGGAGAAATTGAAAGCAATGATGGAACCAGCAGTGAGGAAGATGCATCAAGTAATAGCGAGTTCGGGAGCGAGGATGACATCGAGAGTGAGGATGACATCGAGAGTGAAGACGAATTAGGGAACGAAGGTGGAATTAGTATTAGACTACCTCAATCAGCGGAGGGTAGTGATTCAGGCGAATAAAATTGCCTGTCAGTCATTGATATAAACAGTTGGTGGTTGAAATATACGCATAATTACCAAATAGACTAATCAAAATATATGAAGGAGGAGTTGGCATCTTTACTAATGAGACGAGGAAACAGCGTATGCTCAATGATCTTGCTCTATGGCCACTTTTGATTACTTGAAACAGCATGTTTCAGTCTAGCCCAACCAAAAGTATCCAGGCTTTCCAAGTCGACCAAAGTCCAAACAATAGTAGGGGTTGGCGAATCTTCCTAGAATTAGTTGAAGTAAGGTAAGTCCAATGACTGAGTTAGCTCTCACAAACAGTGAACAAACTGTAAGCTACCTGGAGCCAGTTCAGTCCATTCAGATTGTGCCTCCTCGAGATTTTCTAAAGGCTTATGAGAGTAAAATGTTTGAACATCGTCTCTCATAAATGAATACCAGGCTCTCTCCGTGGGCTGAGTGGAGTTTACTCAGATCGCGCGATTAGCCGGAGCACTAGAACTTATTCTATATACTTCCCCGAGTTCCCATTTAAGTATGAGATTTATGAGCCTATAAACTGCACAGCCACTAGCTAGTAGCTTAGCCTTCATGCATTTACAAAGGCCACAGGAGGCATAGTATAATATGTAAAAATTATAGACCAGGCGCTTCTAAACTTACGTTTAGTACGTTTTATTCAGGTGCCATGACTTGCAAGTGACCAAAACCAGCTTGTTATTCCTGCCCATGTCTGATGCCAATGCATGCTGACCTGGGTTGGAATCGGCCCGCGCTAAGAACTCGGATAAACATGGGCTGAGTCACGAGATTGCGCAACCAACGATACCGGTATGAGCTCCAGGATAGCCCGGAAGAGAATGGGACTGTTCCCACCTGATCTTGTGAACTTTTGAACCTTTGGACTAGTGTTGCGAAAACCAGAAAAAGGTGCCAGGCCTTGACTGCCGAATGGTTTTTTGGGCCGGAAGTGCCGGCTGCGATAAAACAAAAAGTCCGCACCTCAGCACGCTTCTCCTCACCATCGTCCAATCTCGCGAGCGAATCGGGGAATACCTCGACTCCTCTTTTGCGGATACAATCATGCAACAAAGATCAGTCCGCATTTTGCCGGGATGAAATTCGAGCGGGACATGCAGACCCTTGCTTGCTTGCAAATGCCCTTCTGAGAAGCAGGTGGGGTGGGCCACGGGAATCGCTCCAATAGAGCATCGGACTGCGAAAAGATTAAAACACAAGCTTATGTTTCAGTCAGAAAAAACACATGCCGTGCAGGCCAATTCGTCTGACTTCCACTGACTTGGCCTAGCTTGACAAGCCCGTGCATGGTCGCTGCGGGAGCGAGTGGCGAGAGGGGCTAGCTCGTTGCGGTTAGCTGTCACTATCGCAAGATCGCGAGAGCTTCCCGATGCGGCAATGGTTGCTTGCTCTGAGCGTCGATGAATTTCTACAAAAGGCTTCAGTAGATCCCTTCCAAAGGAGCGGCAATCAAGAGCTTTCATTTCTTTTCAATATAATCAATATAATCAATATTCATCATGACTACTCGCAACTTGACCAAGCGATTCCAATCATCGCCAAGATCGTCTCTGGACGCAGTCTCGTCGGATCGCTCATCAGATGCAGCCTCTGACATCAAATCCGACGTCTCGTCGCTCAACCAAGCCCCGATTTCTCCACTTCCACTGACTCCTCGTGCATACTCAAAGGCCGCCGGAGCTATTGGGGACTTGCAGTCATGCTTCCACAACAAGGCCAGCAGAAAATGGGCCATTGAAGATTTATTGTCTGCCTATGGTTTCAGCTGCCGGACCATGCACGACAGCACTGCTTACGAAACGGTCGACCTTCAGTACAGCATGAACTACATAGCAAGCTTGAAGGTGGATCGCTTGTTCTCGCGCTCCTATGCTGCTGTGGCCTATCTGGACTGGGGCAGCCTGAAGAAGTTCCAGGAACAGCCGGCCGCCAGAAAATGGGCCGACAGCTCCCCGTTTGCAGCCGTGAAGAGACAACGAAAGGAGCGCGCCCAAACCTCGGAGCAAGCTTCGGAGAGGGACTACAGTCCCTTCATCCCAGCAGTGCTTATCGCGCTAGCACAAGCCTTCCAGAACAGGTCAAAGAGAAAGCTCGCCAACATTCAGGTCAGTTCACAACTTTTCCGACCATGTTTCTTTTGCTAATATTGAAAATAGGTCCATGTTTTGGCAACGACTGAAGCGTCTCCGAAGACTCTCAGGTCGTACACGGCCTCCTTCTCCGTCGAATCGTTAGAAAGGTTCGATGACCTCTTCCAAACGCACAAGAACGATCCACTGGATATTTCATGCCGCGACATCCCCCTTTGGCCGGCATCCAAGGCTGTCAAGATCCTATCCAAAGTTTTTGATAGCTATGATCTGGTTGGCGAAGGCCCATACGCAAAGTGAGGCACGAATAGGAGGAAATGAGAGCCGCCCGTAATCCCAGGGTCGCAGTGCCTACTTATTGATACCCCATGCAAAATGCGATCACACTCTGTTGGAGTGTAATGAAGCTCTGTTACGTGTTTTTTTTGTGGAAATTCCCTATCCTGATTAATAGCTGTTGGAATGGTCTAAATGCGGCATGTCTTAGCGATTGTATGCGAGCGCTACGTCCCCTCGTTAAAAGTTTAGATATTAATACTGTATGCAAGGATGATAGTTGAGATTCTTTCTAGCAATTTCGTAATTTTCTAACCTGTTTGGTTACGCGCTTCTTTCTGGTCATCTTCAAAGCCCTAGACATCGTCCGAATTGTGTGCATCCGCCGCTTTTCTTGATTGATTCCAAGACCACAACCGTAGTCTCTCCAAAGCTATTCAACCCTAATTAGGAGGGTGTTAAAGGGTCAGGTTGGGGCACGTCTTCATCATTCTCAATGTCTGGCTCGATGCCCCGCATTAAAGAGGCGGTAGTGACCAGATGGCCCAACACAGGCTTCCTTGGCCCAACAAATGCATCCAAAATTAGATTTGCGGTTATCTGTCAACAAAAGGCGAGATGAATAAGGATTAGGATATCAGTCCCTTACCAAGCCATGATAGGTTTGCATAGTTTTATGTACGCATGTGAACAATGAGTTTAGAGTGAAACTCATGCGAACGTGTGGCACTTGCGAGGAGTACAAGTGACTAAACATGCAGCAGAGCACTGTCAAGAAAATGAAATGAGCAAAGGCTACAATAGTCTATTATTGTGACCAGCGAAGCAAAATCATTTTCTAGGCACTAAATCGCTAAAAATTCTTTAGGTAGCGTGCTTGTGGATAAGACGCAATGCTTCATCTTGTGCAACAAATTTATTCGCAGCGCTCTAGGGTGGCTCGCTCAACATGACTGATGGTCAAAGTTGCGAATAATTGTGGGTCAGTCGGTCATGAAAGTGTTGCCCAAAAACAAGGAGGGGAATCGAAATTAGCTTAGACGAAATACTGGAAACAATATTCTTCAAAGTTGATTGACATGGGCAGACTCCAGAAATAGAAACCCAAACTGTGAGCCAGGTGTGCAAACCATGACTTCACCAGAGTGGCTGTGTTCCTCTTTGGGTACGCTGCACAGCCGCATTCTCGCACTCGTTGCGCTTTCGCGTGGCGCTTTTCGGTGGTGTCCCGCAAAGGCCGAAGGCGCGAGGTGAGTGCGCGAGAGCAGCCCCACTCAGCTGGGTACCGAGGTACAGGCATATTGTTAGTATCAGGGCGCAATTTTCGCTGCATCGGCATCTCGGCCAAAGTACATTTTCTTCTCCACCGTGGTGCATGCCACATTCACAATGGCGAGGTTTGAACGCGAAGGCATCAATAGCGAGATGCAGCATGGAGAAGCCAACATTGATATATAGATGCCCATCTGTCGGAACAATAGAGAATTCAAAACACCATCAGCACTTCAATCATCTTGACATACAACAATTACAACAACAATCACAACAACAATTACTGAGAAAACAACTCCAAAGCCATCAAACAGCTTCTCTCCAATCATATCTCCAAATATACCCCACCAAAGCCCACACACAATACACATCACCATGTCTGCCAACAACACACAGACCATTGCCTTCCTTGGCGCATCCGGTGGCTGCGGGCTCGCATCGCTCAAGAACGCCATTGCCGACGGCCACATCTGCATTGCTCTCTGCCGCAGCCCGTCCAAGCTCGAGAAGCTCTTCCCCGAGAAGCCGGTCAACCTCTGCATTGTGCAGGGCAACGCCCACGACTCGGACTCGGTTGCCGCCTGTCTTCTCAACCCCTTTGATCCCGCGCGGCTGGTCGACAAGATCAGCTTCACCATTGGCGGTCTCTTCGACCCCAAGAAGTTCACCATTGACGACCCGGACGTCTGCAAGAAGGGCATCGCCTCCGTCATGGAGGCCCTCAGTGGCCTGAGGGCTCAGGGCGCGCAGGGCCAGCCCCTCCTTGCCGTGATTAGCTCGACCGGCATTTCGAAGCACGCCCGCGATGTCCCGCTGGCCTTTGTTCCCTTTTACAACTACGGCCTTGCGGTGCCCCACGCCGACAAGAAGGTCATGGAGCAGCGCCTGGTGGAGAGCTCTGAACGTTGGATCGCCGTGCGCCCCAGTTTCCTGGTGGATGGAGCCAAGCCCAAGCGCAAGATCCGCGTCGGCGTTGAGGACCTCGAGAACGGCGTTGAGAAGAAGGAGGTTGGCTATGCCATCTCCCGCGAGGACGTCGGCCGCTGGATGTACGAGAACCTGATCAACGACGAGAACCCCCAGTGGGAGCGCAAGGCCGTGTCCATTACCTGGTAATCGGCTTGTGATCGGCGGCGACGGGTGGGATCACGATTCACAATGTTTTGTTCATGTATACTTTTGTGGAGCGGCGGCGTTTTGGAGCAAGGTTTGGTTTGATTTGAAAGCGTTGGAGACAGAATTAATAGACTGCATAATTTGATCCCCATCTTTTTTACTTTTGCTCTTGACTACGGACATGCACCCGATACTTGTGACAAGTGCTCAATGCGCTTGGTTGGCTATTGCTTTGCTGTCTACAGGCGGCTTGACTCCCGTGACCCTTCCGCCACGTCTCATCAGATCTCGGCTTCATCTCAGCAACCTTGTCCGGCAGTGGATAATGCATGTGCAGCGGTTGTGCCCGAAGCGGGAGGCTACCCCAATGATGATTCGCGATCAAACTGTTCCTCTCCAGGGGGGGCTACCCACTGTCAGCCGCTGTCTGAGCCCTACAGAGCAACGGACCTCCCGCCTTGCCATGCATCTTCTCCGCACAGGGTTTTTTTTTCTGGCCAGCGCCACCAGGATTCCGCATACCGGGTACAACGCCAGCGCATGGAGCAGACGCCGGCTTCTTTTGATGGCGCACCACTACACACCACTATGCACCAATTTTCCTTTTTACTAGCCCAGCCCAGCCATCATGAGAGTTTTTTTACCCCTGGCTCCCGCTCACACTTGTCCCCCGAGACGTTCCACAGTCAGCATGAACAGTGTCGGGTCTAGGCCAGATCGAGATAAGGGAAACCCACTTGGCGTATCAAACTTCGCGAAAGCCTCCCACGTGGCGACGGGCGCCGGACCGCATCGTGAGAAAATTTTCTTTTTGCCTCGCGGCAACGGTGAAGGCGGCTGGTGAGTGAATGGTGACATCTTCAACGACTTGCCAAGCCATGGATCCTGTGGAGTCTCTGCTGCTGCCGCCGTCCAGCAGCCTGCCCGCGCTCGCGACGCTGCACAAGCTGTCCGAGGAGCAGCTGCTTTCTGTGCTCCAGGGCTTGTCAGCCCTTTACTGCCCCCTGCCCACGTCAGTCGCCCTCGGCTTGAGCCCAGAGACAAGGGCCCTTTCCGATGGCACCTCGACGCCGCTCGTGGATTCCGGCTACACCTCGGGGATAGAAGACGGCGAGGACGCTGCCAAAGTAGACGATGCCCTCGACGTGCTCCGCGCCGACGGCTTCGAGCGCAGCTTCGTAGAGCGCTGGCTGACGGGCTTCATTGGACGCGCTGCCGCGCTGCCGTCCCTCGAATCCGAAGATGCCCTGGAACGCGCCCTTGACCAGGCCTCGTGGATTCTCGAGTCGTTTGTGTGCCCGACGCTGGAGGAGGAGCAGCAGATGGACGAGGAGCTGGGCGACTTCGTGAGAGACTTTTCCTTCCAGCTGTCTCCCCCGGACCAAGACCAGGAAACCATCCCCGTCAATGTGAAACTCAACGACGGGCTTGCCGGGAGAGACTCCAAGGACTGCGACGACGTTGGCTTGCAGAGCTGGGGCGCGTCCATTGTCTTCTCCGACCTCATGTGCACGACCCCTTCACGATTCGGCCTCACGAAGCCCAGCCTCGGTGATTCGCCTCGCATTATCGAGCTCGGGGCTGGAACTGGCCTTGTCAGCCTGGTGCTCGGAGACATGCTGCCTCACCTGGGCATCACGCGGCCGACGGTTGTCGCGACAGACTACCACCCTTCGGTCCTTGCCAACCTGCGCGCCAACATTGAGACCAACACGACGACGAAGGACCACGCATTGGTGCAGGCCAGCCTCCTCGACTGGTCTGCGCCGGTGCTCGAGCCGCCGCTGGACGCCCCGGCGGACATGCTGATTGCCACAGATGTAGTCTACGCCCCGGAGCACGCCATCTGGTTGCGAGACTGCGCGACGCTGCTCCTTGCGCCGCATGGAGTTTTCTGGCTGGTTGCCACCGTTCGCCAGAACGGTCGGTTCGAGGGCATCAGCGACACCGTGGAGGTTGCGTTTGCGACGGAGGACCGGCCCAGGGGCAAGGATGGGCGGTTGCTTTCCATCATCCACAGCGAGAAGCTGGAGAAGCGGAACCAGGTCGGCCGTGGGGACGAGAGCGGTTACAAAATGTTTAAACTCGGCTGGGTATAGACGATAAACGTGCGAAATGACTGCAGCAACTGCATAGACATGAGACATGCGTGGGGAGTGGTAGACTTTTTTTTTGTTTCAGCATTTCAGGCGACATTAGAGAATCAGAGCATTAGACTAAGCATTAGAGCAAGCATTAGAGCATTAGGAAAAGACCCAATAGATGATAGATGACTATTCAAGGCGCTGTAATCATGCATACTATGTGCTGGCGTAGTTTACCCAAGAGCGCATGGACACGAGGAGAGTCATGGAACGACCTAGAAGGGCACAGACAACAGATCATCGAGAGGCGTCGAGTTATCGGTCCTTTATTTATCCATGGGCTCACATGAACGGATTCGTAGGGTCCTTAGCCCCCCCGAGCTCGCTCGCTACAAATTGTCCTCCAGCCCAACACAGCTTTTATCAGCAAGCCCCTGCATCATGCAGAGTTGAACCATGTGAACCCAACAGGTGATCAAGGTCAACATGCGAACAAATCAAACACCCTGGATCCTCATCAGCGTTTTCTCCTACCAATACAATCGCTTATTCTTTGCAAGGCAAGTTGTCGTCTGACCTTCACACAACCCCCCTGTTGCAATGCTGCGAATCGACACGTTTTCAAACCCGCGGAACCCGAAACCCTTTTTTCTCTCTTTCGGAATCTAACACTGCCAAGCAGGTCGAAAGATACCCAAAACGCCATCAACTGAGCAAAGGAGCAATATGCCTGCTCCTGGAAACAAGAACTGCGGCGGGACCGAGTCTCCCGACCAAGCGCAGCCGCTGTGCATTTGCCAATGCGGCTGCCGGAACGTCGTCTCCTATCCAGGCGGAGAAATCTGCGAGGACTGCACTACAAACTGCCCTTGAACATAGCCTTGCGTGGCCAGTCTACGAAACGATCCGAGACAGCTGATTGAGCGTCTTCTCCGGGGGAGTTTTTAGACAACCCTAGGCAGACCAATTCGGAATTTTTCATACCGACCATTTTCTTCTCCTGCTTTTTACATCATCCTTTATTCGGTCTTGGCATCCCGACGTGCTTTTTTAAAATTGAGAAGGTACCCGAATACCTCCTATGTCGTCAAAGCGTCTTCCGGCCCCCCCTGCAAACACCATCGCGAAGCCGGCTCAGGACCCTGCTTTACCATTGCTACCACTGCGATTGGCATTAAGGATAGAGGAGCTGAGCGGAGATGACACGAAGAACCGAACCGTTGAGTTTAGTTATTTTATGAATAGCTTCGAGAGGAATGATTGGATGAATCCTGAGATGGCAAGGTGTGATTATTACTTCGCCTAAATGTATACCCAAAAGCTAAAGGTTATGTCGATGATGCTCTCAGTGTTCAGCCGGCGACCAACGATAATTGAAATTGAAGGATAAATGGATAGGACGGTTGAGATGTTGTATTCTTCTTGGTTGGATTTTACACGACACAGCTAGTCTAATGATCACTAAGGGGATGATAAAAACCCCAGTGCCTTTCTCATCCGGAATCCGCGGGCCGCTGGCTGGTTCCCTTGTCTATTGTATTTATTCATGACAACCTTGTCGTGACTTGATCTGAATTTAGCAATTTCTTTCTATTTTTAAGAATTAATACAGAATCGGCATCGTTGTCGAAATTTCTTGCAATATTTGACAAAAAGAGGGGGGGGGGGACGGCAGAGTAAATATGGAAAATAGTCAATTTGATAGGTTGAGTAGTCTCGTCGCTTCATTGCCTGCATCTCTTCGGGGTCCTATGCGCATTCTGTCTCCATTCAACCACTGTTATTGAGGCTTCGCCTGTTTGAGAGAGCCAGTCACTCCAACCATTGTGAATCCGACCACTTAGGGGTTTGATATTGTCGTAGAAATACCAGCAACACACAGTCTTCACATTTGTGCCCAGTGGTGGCGCTTTGACGAAGACGCATATGCGTGTGTGCTTCGAATTTAGTGTGCTTGCTAGTACTGATATCAGTACGAGGAACTATGCTATTACAATGCGTACGGGATTTATCTCCAGGAAGGATGGTTCATTGGCGCTGTTCATGGGTGTAAAGTCTATAGGTTCGACGAGGACGATGTCAGCCTTGTTTCCCAGTGACAGACTGGACCCGGCTTCTTCCAGAACGGCAGAGAAGTTGTTCAGGATTCGTCTCTGTCAGTCTACAAGTTTGCCATGATTGTTATCGCAGTCTAGGGATGACCCCAAGGAAGAAATTGTTATCAATGCATTGAATGCAGGCAGCGCTGGGCGGGGAGAGAAGACGTTGCATGCAGTCATACTTGCCAGTGCAACGCTGACGAAGCTCCCATAACGCAGGCGTACGCCCTAGATGACTATTTGGAGATTTTTGCGCCCTAAATGCTATAGTTGCATCGGCGTTAGGGCGCGTGTAACTTTAGGCGCAGGCTGGGGATGATGCCAATGGACCGCTTGGTGGAGCTTAATGCGGCTGGCTCGAAGAGTACATAGTCTCCTGTTGGTCAACATGATCTTCTCCGCGTCGCTCTGCACGACAATCCCACGTTTGCGATACGCAATTTCCCGATAGACATCCAATGCGGGGAAGCTGTAAGTTTAAAAGACCTGAGCCCATTCAGTTCTGGACGAACTTTGTGTGTACTGAGCCGCCGAAACCAAGACTCCCATCCTCAACTCGCCTGCAGACTAAACATGGCTGACCCTTCCGACACCGTCCTCCCAGAGGATAAGATCATGAGCATCAGCGATTTGGAGCGTGCCGCCTCTAACAAGTTACCCAAGTTATCGCGAGGTATCTTTCATATCCCTGGCTTTTGCCGGCCCAAGCCATTGGCAGCTCATCGTCGGTACAGAATTTATCAATGATGGGTCTACCGAGCAGGTCACTGTGCGCGAGAACTCGACTGCGTATGCCAAGTACAGGCTCCGCCCCAGAGTCCTTCGAGACGTCTCCAAAGCAGATCCATCCGCAAACGTTTTGGGAAGAAAAATTGACTTCCCCTGCTGCGCATCGCCCGCGGGCATTCAAGGTCTCGCTCATCCCGATGCAGAGCTGGCCACCAGCCGCGCCTGCGCTAAGAGAAACGTGCACATGGGTGTTTCGTCATACGCCAACAACTCTGTTGAGGATATCCGGGCCGCGGCAGCATCGATTGCCCCAATTCATCATGTGATGCAGATGTACACCATGCAAGACCGGGTTATGCAGGAGCGCATCGTGAAGCGGGCCGAGGAGGCCGGATGCACTGCCATCTTCCTCACCGCCGACAGTCCTGTAGTTGGAATCAGGTACAACGAGCACCGATATGATTTCAGGACGCCCGAAGGGCTCGGATTTCCCATGCTCGAGAAGACGTCCGAGATGATCCGCGCGGTGAAGCACGGCGAGGGCTTCACCAGCTTCAACTCTGATAGCCACTCCTGGGAGAAGGAGATCCCGTACCTCAGGAGCATTACCAAGATGCAGATATGGATCAAAGGGGTTCTCACTGCCGAAGATGTTCACCTGGCCCGAGAGTACGGGTGCGATGGCGTCATTGTCAGCAATCATGGTGGCAGACAGCTCGATGGCACCCCAGCTACCATTGATGCGTTGCCTGAGTGTGTTGCTGCCGCCGCTGGAAAGATTCCTGTCCATGTCGATGGCGGGATTCGATCTGGTGCTGATATCTTCAAGGCCCTAGCGTTGGGTGCCGAGTGTTGCTGGGTCGGAAGACCGGTTATTTGGGGTCTAGCGGTAAGTTGGGAATTTCACCCGAGTGGGGCTTTGATGGCAGCTAACTGCGTTTCATCACAGCACGATGGCGAGGCTGGTGTGGCCAAGATGCTGGATATTTTGCATGATGAGTTCAAGAGATGCATGCAACTTACGGGTTGTAATACTATCGCTGATATCAGCAAGGCCTCTCTTGGAATTGCCCGGAACGACGGGCCTCTCGCTCGCCTGTAGAGTGTTTCATAAATTAACTTGAGGATTGACTGTGCCTAGTGCGTTCAAGAAATCAGCATTCAGTGTTTTGAAGGATTACAATCTAGGATAAAGTGTTTGATTGAACCGTATAATATCGCGACAGGGACTACTAGCATGCCAGGTCAACAAGTTGTCGTCATATTCTTTGCTTACCTAACACATAAAATGGGTCTGGGTTTACTCTTCTGTTGCTGAACTGTCTTATTGCCTTGTCTTATTTATGGATATGTTAAATAGCTAAACTAAAATAGTGTGTTCAAATTTCGAAAGGACTAAATGCGGGATGACATCCCTGGCGTTCGAGATGACCTAGGTCCGGACTGGCTTTGGCCTTCAGAAATCGTGGGTACCTACCAACCAACAACATGGCTGCAGAATCTTCCACATGTCCTGCTATTCATATTTAATATATTACCCGAGTCAAAAAAGAAAAGTATAGCTTGTCCATGTATATGATCCTGTAATCACAAATTCGACTGACTAAATATACATGAATTTACATCATTCCAAGCAATGATGACGATTGTCCACAGAGCGCTTTGCAGCAAGGGACGCTTTGTTCCATCCTTGGTCGCATGCAGTGGAGAAGAATAATCTGTAGACGAATATCATTCAATACATCTGTAGCATTCTTTATTGTAGGTGTCAGGCGTTATTAATTTGACTCTTTTCTGGAATCATTTGGGAATAGGAGGAGTGTCGGTTGAAGACTCCACGGGTTAATCAGATACCACACAGCTCATCGTGGACTTTCACGGGATAACTATCTGCTTCGCCCCAATTCATTCCCGCGATTTGCTTGCCAACATCCGTTGACCCATCAGCACATATGTACGAACCTGCGCGGAACAATTAGCCAACTAGCGCCTTGAGCAGAATTTGATGCATACAATTAGCATGATAGTACCACCAATCTTGAGACCGGAATGCATTTCCATCAGATTGTGATATTGGGTCGTTCCATCCCGTGTTTCGGTCGTGGTAAATTGCATGCTTTGCCCAAGAAACATAGACTTTGGGGTGATCCAAATTCTGAAACCCATTGTCTCCGCCCCGAGGTTTGGTAGCGTCCTCGGTATTGAAAGTGTTTTGGATTTCATTCCAGGCCTTTTTGTCGTAGCCAGCATGCTGCGACATTATCAGTTCGGTTTGGCTCCAGGACCCATCAGCGAATCTGCCCCAAACGACAATTACGCGCTCCCAGTCGCTAATGAAGAAGGTAAGCTGAGCACAAAGATTAAAGGATTTTGACGCAACCTACTATCGGTGGCCAAAGTCGGCAACAAAGATAAAACCGTCCTTCTCAAAAAATATATTGTAGACCACCCGTATCTCGTTATCGTTGCATCTATTGCATGTGTAATAGATGGGGAATTCAGGCCCGGGGTTTCCGATCCCGATGCCAGGGTTCCTACAATTACATCCCACATCTGCCCACGCACAGGTCGTCCCGCCGGGATTCTGGTGGCCATCCCAGGTCGCCCACGTTGGATAGCAAGGAACCTGGTTCTGAGATTGGCCAAAAAGCCACATGGGCTGTGCTGCCATAGCAAGCTCTACGCCCCCAGCGTTGAGCAAATTTTCCATCTGGTCTCCGGAGATGGACGTCACAGCTTCCGCAACTCTTGAGAGAGTCCAGACAAAAACAGTAAATTGGCGAAGAAAAGCCATGATCGTCAAGGTCTGGCTCGTATGATGTAGTAATAATTTGGTGGACCAGCCTGTAATTTATCCTAATTCTGACTGACGTTGGAGACTGTCATTCAAAAGACATAGTTGAAAATTTGAAACACATTTGGGCTGGGGATTCACTGGATAGCATATTATGTATTGGGTATCAATTGCTTAACCGACCTCGGAAAAAGAGATCAGCATGGTTATAAATCGGGGCATCTCCAAACCCTGTATCCAAAGTGCAAGAGGTGTCAGACCTAGCTGATTGGTCACTCAAGTTCTTGGTGGCGCGCTACACATCCAGTTGTGTACACTGAGACATTCTCCTTGAGATATTTTGCGGTATTGGCAATATGCAGCACTAACAAAAGTGATTAAAGCACCTCCTTCAACCCGCCGGTCCCCGATTGGATGCATTAAAAGCGGTAGGCATTATCGCAACAAGACACAGCTAAACGTGATGACCAACGGCTCAGCTGACAAGCGCACTTGCGTAATTCGGCCACGGCTGCGCCATTTTGATATCACAACACACTCCCATATTGATGGATGAACTTTCATCTTAGCTTGTTATTCGGGCCTGCTGGCACCCACAGAGCTGCTCTTAGGTACTCAAGGAAGACCCAGTCATTATTTCAAGTTCAAAATTTATGTGTCTGTCTCTTTACTCATTCGGATTGATAATCATCTTTTGCTATAACTTTATATCTTCAGCCGTATTCGCCCCGAAAACGACGAATGCCGTCAGTCTGTTGATCCCATCGCATCCTTTGAGTCGATTTCTAGCGGATCTACGTGAAAATATGAAGTGTCTTTATATTTTTGCTGCCCTTCTTGGATTGTCCACTGCTCAAGACTTTGGCCAGCTTCCAGATTGTGCCCGCCCATGCTTCGACAACGCCGTCACATCTGCCACCTCTTGTTCTTCAGACGACTACCGGTGTATTTGTACAGCAGACAACCAAGGCTTCATTCTTTCGAATGCTTTGAACTGTGTTGTTAAATCTTGCATAGCACAAGATGATGAATGCCCTTCAGGGACAGCACTCGGTAACTTTCCTTTCAAACCTGGCAATCAAATGGCATGCTCATTCGTAAAATTTCAGATGATGTACTTGAAATCTTCAAAACCCTGTGCGCCCAAGTAACAGGCCCTACATCTCAGCCTACGCTAGAACCAACAACGAATGAGGCTACAGCTGCACTGGAACTAACACCAACCGAAATCACCACCACATCGGAGCCCACACCTACTGGAGTTACAATCAAAACGGAGCCTACCGCGAAGGCCACTACGATGGCTGCCGCCTCAGATAGGGCTACAGAAACCATTAGTCAGTCTATCTCGACGGAGGCAGCCATGGTGTCCACCATTCCTGGTTTCATTGCGACAAAACCAACATTGTCAGAATTCGCTACATCTGGAGGCGTCTCGGCTCCGCCGGCTGATACGCATGTCCCAACGACAACCATCATCTCAGACACTGGCCTGCTAGTTGCCACGACGAGCCTTCCGGATGCTCCGCCAGCCGTTTCGCCAACACCCACTTCCGGGCTGAACACAAGCACATCTCAAAATTCCACCACCGAGAGCACAACCGCCACTCCAGCTGGCGGCTTCACATCTATTGCGGCGGGGAACCGGCCGGCAGACTCAATCGCGATCCTAATTTTTCTTGCACTCGTCGCCGTGGCTGTTTAATCCCACCAATCATCATCGTAGCGGCTAGGCAGGATTGATCTCTGGTGCTGCTATCTTTCGATGCATAGGCCCAATAAAAACCACGTAAAGCCCGCCTTGGCGCCTCATGCGTCATAGGAGGGGTTTCTTTTCGACAGACTGGGCTGTAGAACGAATGTGCGAAGAGGCTGAAAGGGCTTAATGTGTGTCAGACAATAGTTTGCTGCCGAGTTGAGACGAGTGTTGTTGAGCGGCTGGAATGGTTGGATGCATGTCAGAAAATAGTCCCTTGGCCGGTCCTAGGAATGTTGAGGGTTTGTATCCAGCATCAATGTAATTGTTTATTCCATCAAATTAGCCAGTTATTAGGGTGGCACAAGGACGCGCGGCCACGATAGATACATGGCCGATTCACATCTTCCCAAAGCGGAAGCCAGCAAATGTTGTGGTTAAGCACCCTCACGATCATGCCTTTGCTTTCAAGATCATAACCTTATCATATATGCATGATGATAAATACAATTGACAATAAGACAAATATGCGGCTCTTGTGGGAACCCCGCAAACAAGTGGCTAACCGTTTGGGGAGAATCAGAGAACCCATCTGGGCGAGAAGTGCAATTCCCGGATAACCGGCCAAAATAATTCGAGCCCTACTTTTCTTGATTCTTGGCAGACCCTGTCGTCAGCATCTCACAATTTCTATCCAGCTAGATGTGGGCTCGAGTTGAATAAGCGACAGAGTCAACGTCTAAATTGACTCGCACTCCGAAGATAACCTTTTACAAAGCTGCGTCATAATGGCACATCCGATCGAGCACCAGAGTGGACCCCTAGACCACTCTGCACTCGAAGTCAACTATCGTCAGGAATATTCTAACCTTGAGGTTGATCTCCGACCGGATCATTCAACGCTGCAAGCTGTCTATGCTGGTAACAAAATCGAAACTCTCAAGAGTCCAGACGCTGCTGCAACCTCTGAAGAGCCGACCAGGAACACCGCTGAGAAAGACAGGCCCTGGTGGTATCGGAATAGACTCTGGCTCATTATCGCCGGTGTTCTTGTCGTCGCGGGCATAATCGGTGGTGCTGTTGGTGGGACTTTAGCCTCCAAGGATAAGAAGGATTCGACTGTGAATGGAGAAAAGGATACGGCAGCAAGGTATAAATCGCAATCTCCTCTCCCCTGTTTCAGAAATTTTCTTGATGTTATTTGTATCTGCGTTCTTTCATGTCATTCCCAAGTCTCGGTGTCCTGGCCAAAGCTGACAGGCATCTTTCAGCACCACGTCAAAGCCCACTTCCCATACACACACATCAGCAACTTCTGAAATCAAATCGTCCACGTCCTCAATCAGTACATTTCCATCAACCACCCCAACCGCAACACCCGGACCAAACGACACTCCCCAATTTCCAGTCTATATTGGCACGGGCAAAAGTAACAACTCTGACTTTCGACTGGGCTTTGCCGACGACGGATCAAGTGACTCAGCGTGCAGCTACGGAGTTATCCCCGCTACCGTTGACGAAAACCCGTGCGGTCGTCAGTTTCTCTTGCCTGATGGGTTCAAGTACATATGGAATGGCTGCGGCGGCGATACCTGGCTGACGTGGAGAAACCCTTCCAGCGATGTTGCAGAGTTTCAAAATCTGAATAACGGATCGTGCGTGTTTGCGCCCAAGACTTTTGATTGTCAGGAGACAACTATTGATGCCGCTTGGCTTTGTGGCAATAGTACATGACGGTATTCAACATAATATTATTCAAGTTGATCCCCAGAATGCCACCGCTCCTAAATGCCCTCCCCGCTGCATGCAATTCGCCTGTGGCTCAATTGTCTGCCAGGTAATAAAGACCCACAAACACCAACATACACCAACATGTCAGTCATTCCCAGAGGCCAGGGGCGGATAACATAGACAAGATACCAGTCAAGGCCTGTGTGCCCGTAGCCTCCAGAGTTTCCGGTATGTCGGTGCCTTCATGAATAAAATAGGTTTCGCCTACGCACCTAAACATTCGAAGATAGGTATCTGGAGACATTTTGGGCTGAATCTTTTTAATGAGTCGGTACCAACTAATATCAGGCGTTCCATCGCCGAGCTCCACCAGGTTGAAGTCAATGTGTCTGAGTGTTTTCCGGTGGTGGAGCAAAAAGTATGCCAACTCATCGCTATCGCAAACAAGCACTTCCAGCTTCAGCGACTCCAGTTTTGGCACGTAAACTTTGTAGCAGACATCCGCGAACCAATTATTGTGGTCCATTTCCAAGCAACATTCGGACTCGAGCTCGAGCTTCGAGAGGCCCGGCATTAGTTGGAAAAATTGGCCCAGTTCAGCAGCCCATGTGCCGTTATCCGATGGAGAACGATCATTGGGAAGGCCTGGGAGAAGGGAGAGGATTAGATGGCGAATTTGCGTCATTGGAGCTAGGTCGGGCCCGACAAGCATGCTGGGGTTTACGCAGGTGCTCAATCCAAACTTGTCGCCGATGGAAATTTGGAGCGTCTCGGCCTGCACATTGCTCTGCACAATGGCTGTGAAAACGACATGCAAAACATTGCGAACGAATTGAACGCTCTTGTCTGACCGGTACTCCAGGGTTCTCTGTGGTCTGATGCCGATTTCTTGTTCCAATCGATCCCACCCCCAAGGAAAGTCAGATGCAACATCACAGACATTGATCTTGTCGCAGTGTGACAGGCGCCCCATGATTTGGGTCAAATGTGAGACTGCAAGTCCAGTTTCGACTAGATTTTCTTGGCTGCTGAAATGCTTGGAATACTCAATCTCGTTGATGCAATTGTGCTCTTTCTGCTTTTTGGGATTCTCGTAGTCGACTTCCGATATCGCCGGATGAAAGGAATCGAGCTCGTCCCGGGGAGTAAGATAACAAACATAGATTTCAAGAGTTTTCACTGATGGGCCAAGAATGCCGTGTTTTGATATCATATCAAGGGCCTCCAGGCTTCGCTGTTCGATCATAACACGTCGGGTTTGGAAAAAGGCGTGGGCAAACCGGTCGGTCGCCCAAGCGGCCACCTTCTTGCAGACCAAACGGAGCGGGAGTACATCTTCATTTGAAAGCTCGCCGAGTATGAGAGCAAGAAGCTCAGTCGGGAGAAGGAGAAGGGCAGCCATGGTAACACAATGGGCCGTTTTGTTTTATAGAACACAGCTTACCTAGTCTCACCCGCAAGGTGGCTAGTCGCAACACGTGACCGCCATCGTCATTAGCGCCTTTGCTGGCCTAGGGAAGATCAAATTGCGGTCAAGTTGGATCGCTTCTTTGCCCACTTTCTCACCAGCCTCTTTGAGGCCATAAGACGGGACCGTTGTGAAGTCGCACCACGTGACTCTTCTCACTCAACAGATATCTCAGCGCTTATATAATCGTGAGGGTTTTTTTTTTTTGGCAGATGTCATTTGGAGAGTGCCACTTGATAAGGGTCGCGTCTTACTTCACTACTCATGATGAGGTGACTGAGCATTTGTTTGTTGGTACACTTTTATTCAATACCCACTCAAATCTTTTTCGATCCAACTTGGCCCAAGTTTGCGTTTACCGATAGAGTATCCAGATAAAATTCCATATCACCAATCGGCTGGCTCGAGACAGATACTGTAACGCAGGCATTTATGTTATCAGCCGACGGCCCATCATAGAACAGTGTAGTTGCTACTGGTTCATAGTTGTTAGCGTTGGTGAGTGTCAGGGGTGAATTGGCCACCGCGCCCAGCTCAAAGGTTATAGTGGCATAACCAGAACCGTCGCAAAAGGATTGTCCAGGTGTTCTACAAAGGTAATATATGTAGGCTGAGAAATCATAGTTGTACATAGAAATAAGGGTGATTGGCTGGCAGAGACGGAAGGATGTGCCGGCCTGCTTGGTGTCCAAGTACCTGCACGGAGGGTGGTTAGTTTCTCAAAGAAGAGACCCCAAGTCTTCGGTTTAGCATACACATAATTTGTCCCGCTTTGCGCGGAGGGTTGGCCGTTCTCAAGACTAATGCTTGCGCTGCCATCTGATGCTGGCAGTATGGCAGTCTGCCAAGGGCCTAGGTTACTGCTGCTGTCAAAATCGCCGTCGGACAGCCGATTTTCGGTCGACGGAGGTGGAACGGTCGTTGCAGACGTGGTTGTCGTGCTTTCAGTGGATATCGTATCTGACGTCGTGGTTGGGGCTGATGTCGTGGTTGGGGCTGATGTCGTGGTCGTGGCGGGCGCCGTAGTCGAAGTAGCAGAGGCAAGGCTAGACGAAGATCTTGGCACGCAGCTCTGGTCCAGCCATTAGCATTACATCAATACATGCTGACCAGCTACTTACTCGAGCCATGCAGAGACCCGCACTCGCGACAAGGAAAAGTGTTTGCAAACGCATGATGATGTGACAATTTGTGGATCGGGAAAAGATTCCAAGAAGAAAAAAAAGATAAAAAGGTCCAAGCTGGTGGTTGGTGCAGTCGATAAAGGGCGGGGAAATGGAATGGGAAGCAGGAATGTCGCGTAATTGTCCCTTGAAGTGTCTCCACCTAGGTATTTTTGGTCGCCTTGGTGGATGAAACCAATCAACAGCCAAACCAGATACCCAAAAGACACAGCTGATAACAATGACACGCAAAAATAGATGCTTTTGGACGAGGAAAGAGAACTGATAATTTTGAGAAATTAAATCGATTGATTTGACCCCCTATTAATCTGGTTACGTCAGCCACGCCACGTACCGTAGGTCATGTGGCTAGTCAGTTAGCTAGACGAATTGATCCAAAGTGCTTCAACCACCAACAAATCACATGTATGAGTTCTGACGACAAACCCAGTTTGCAATCAAATGAGTTGGAATGGAAAGGCCACAATTCTACATCAATTCTTGGCTTTCCTTGAATGCATCGTGGTTGGGAGGCGTGAATCCAAGTAGCACCCGTCAACAGCGAATTTTTCGTTCAATGCGCCTCGAGAGACGTATCTCGAAAGGCTTGTCCGAAAGAAAGCCACACCTTGCTTTTTGTTCGGCACAAAACAGCCGACAAACCCCTGAATTATCATTATATGAGACAGCTGTCAAAAATCTTAGAATCTCTTGTGTACAGTAAAACGAGCGAGCCTTTGGTAGATAATTCAAATCATGCAAGGTATCATCAAGTATCCAAGTTTGTAGCGTCTTGGCTCGGGACAAGACTTTCGAAATGGACCTCGGTACTGATTCATCAGGTCAACCAGTGTTTGTAGGCTCGTTGACTAAACGGGGGACGCTCGGATGACGCGTTATTGGGCGTGAAATGACACAGTGAGTGGCCCAATCAAATCAAGGGTCTCTCTCTCCCTTAGACGGTGGCATGTCGGAGGCTGCGATTCGCTGGCAAGGGCGGGTTGGCTTCTCGAGAAAAGAAAAGAAAAGGGAAAGGAAAAGAAAATGTCGACAATCCGAATATTAAATATGTTTTGTTTCGACAAAGCTTGGGTCTCCAGGTTTCTTCGGATGTCGTCGTCGATGGCTCCAAATAGGCGATTTGGTAAAAGATTGTGGTATTGGACGCGAACCATGCTTGGAGACTGCAGGCTGAGTCGGAAACAAACCGTTTGGTTGTGGTGGACTAATGCTTAGCCCAGAAACATCCGCAATTGCTAGCAAAATAAGCCAGACTTGACCGAAACTGAAAACAGTGACATATACCAATGCCGCGGTAATTCTTTGCTCTGATTGTCTTTGTCGCTGTTGGTCAGCCCGGTTGACTCAGCGTTGCGATCGCCAGCGGCACAGTCAAATTAACAGCACGTGGCCAGGCACCACATGGGCAGGTCCACACGATAGCTCTTGTTTTAATTTTCGGTTCTCTCGGAAATCACAAGTAGCCGACATGGTAATGCATATCGGCGATATGGCAGAGAGCGAAACGAAACGTGGCAGACAAGGTAGCGTCGGGGGGCCGGGATCCAGAATCCGAAACGACATTTTGACTTCTATCTTGGGCAACGGACCATGATCACTGATGATCAGTGCATTATTGTCGGTTAGATAGGATAGCTCAAGTTTTTTTGGTTTTGTTTTTTTTAGTTCTCGAACCTGAGACAGGACGATTTGGGGCACAGCGGGATTTCCCGTTTGCCTAGATGATTAACCCGGCGGGGCTAGTGGTGGCGGTCATGGCATCCGGGCGGCATTGTTTGAAGGGTCTGATTGAAACAAGATGCGAGGGGATCGGGGAATCAAAGGGATGAGAAACCATAGAAACCATAATCAAAAGTTCTGACTGGTAGGCAAAAAGACGAAATCACCTCACGGTTGCATTGGGCGTCGCAGAGTTGTCAAGCCCGAGACCCCGACGCAGAGTTGCAAAGGTATGAGAGCCCGAGGCCTATACATAATCTCGAGAAAGCACTGCCTCGACGTAAAAAGGACCTCGCTTGGTTGCATCGATCGAGCAGGATGGCGAGGCGTAGCGTTGAGGAGGCTTGGCGGGGGAGGGGG
>VTGD01000235.1:0-28661 GCA_013406985.1 Calonectria crousiana | reverse complement strand
GGGGGGGCGGTGGCTGGGGGGCATTGGATGGGGAGAGGGGCCGCCCGCTGGAGCCCAGTACGCAGATAGTACGTCGGCGGCGCGTATAGACGCAGTACCGCCAGTATGCGAAATACCAGCGAGCTCGACTTTAAAGTGTCGGGCGGGTAGTGGTTGTTGTCGTGTCGCAGGTGCATCTGGAACACACGCTGCTGGGGCCCCCTTCCCCGTCCATTATTAGCGGCGCATTAGGACAGGCCAGAACAGAGGATAGAAGAGCACCCCCGAAAGGAAAGAGAAAAAAAAGGTCCGGGTAGCTTTACGGGATACAACTGTAGCACACACCCCTGGAAGGGTAGTTTTGTTTTTTTGGAGCCCAACGGATGCTGGCAGGGGAAATATTGGAGAAAAAGGAAGGGCGAAAAAAAAATATAGACAGAAACGAGGAGGGCACGGGCAGGCAACGGCTCCAAGCTGGGCGTGGTTGTCGGGACAAGTAGGGACGTGAAAAAAAAAAGAAGCAAGTAATAGGGCCCTTGTGTATTAGCCGTGTACCACGACATGTAGTTGCGAGGTACATGCTCCGTCTCTTCGGGGATGTGGTTCCTTGGGCCGTGAGCTCGTGCCTTGACTCTGGTTGCGCCTTGTGGCCATCCGTCACATCCACATCCACATCCACATTCGACAATCCACTTCCCGCGCGCAAGCTGAAGGTAAGGTGAGCCGCGAGAGAGAGAGAGCCAGCACTGCACTGACTGGTCCTCTTTTTTTTTTGTCCGCTTCCGAGTGACAAGTTCCATGGGCAACCCTTCTGGCTCGTTCCAAGTTCCACATGCTGGACTGGACATGTTGCCCCATGTACCTCCGTCGTTTCCTCTTGTGCTTCGGCTCCTCGTCCCTGAAATTCCTCATGCTCGATGCAAAAAGTATTTAACTTGTCAGCCTCTCGTCCGTCCATCTGCCCATCTGCTCCCCTCCGCTCCCGTCCACTTCCTCACCTTTTCAATCCCCTTCGCAACCTCTTACACACCGCGTCCAACAAGGCACCACGCCCTTGCAACCACCTGCTGTGCTGCCCTTGTCAGCTTCGTAAAGAAGACCACAACAAAAAGACGGACTCCCCAGCTCTCTCGTTGGCTCCCTCTTTTTTTGATTTTTTTGATCACTTATACCATCCTATCATCATCCCCTCTTCACCCCCCTCTTCCTGCGGGCTTGCATTAAACGCAAATCGCACCAACCCCCATCCTCTCTAAAGCTTCACCATCCCTGGTAGCCCCTCGCCCATCCCACGCCTCTGTGCCTTGGTGTAACTCTCCACAGCCACACGCCAAACAAGATAGCACACCACCCACTTTATCTCAGCACCTCGCACATCCACGTTGCACACGGCTTTCACGGCACGCTCCCCCCCTCTGCCGCCACACCCGTCGCCCGCCGCAACCCTAGCTGAGCTTACTTGGTAGCTGAGCTGGTCGCCGCCCCCCTATTCTGTACCCAGCTGCTTGTCCGCGTTGACTACATTACCCCTCCCTCGCCCACCATGAGCTCGGTAGAAAACATAGAACCCAACGAGGTTTCTGAATCCATCCCCATCATTGAGACCTCGGACGACGACGCTGTTCCTACTACCAACGGTACCAACGGCACCAACGGCATTCACAAGACCAACGGACACACCACCCCTTCTTACATCGAAAGCATGTCTCACCTCTCTGTCGTCAAGGAGCGCGACTCGGACGCCGTGTCCGTCCGCTCGACGAGCTCGCGCGCCTCGCGCCGTCCCCAGATGCAGCTCACCAACTATGAGGATGAGTTCACCACCAGCGTCTACGGCTCCCGCTTCGCCGGCATGGACCTGCCCCGCCACCGCATGCCCGAGTGCGAGATGCCCAAAGACATCGCCTACCGCATGATCAAGGACGACCTCAGCCTGGACAACAACCCCATGCTCAAGTAAGTGCTCCCTGCAAATTTGCCCGCAATCTTGCCGTGTTCAATTGACTGACTGGCTTTCTTTGCAGCCTCGCTTCCTTTGTCACCACCTACATGGTACGTCTATGACGAAATTGTTCTGTGTTTTATTTTATTTTTGGACCCAGTCTTTTTTTTTTTTTTTGGTGACAGCTTGGCATCCTTGGTGTCCGTGGCGCCAATGCAGGTCACTGCAGACCCGCAAGCGCGGGCCTTGTCTTGGCTTCCGGGGTTTCTCCACCAGCACTAACACGACGTCAACTACCACCCATCACGGCTATGGCTTCACTGAGGCTCTCTTTCGAGACAAGACCAGATTGGCTAACATGTTTTTTTTCTCACTCCCGCAGGAAGACGAAGCTGAGAAGCTCATGACTGAGTCCTTCTCCAAGAACTTCATCGATTACGAGGAGTACCCTCAGTCAGCCGACATCCAGAACCGTTGTGTCAACATGATCGGCGACCTTTTCCACGCCCCTGCCGGCACCTCTGTCGGTACCTCGACCGTCGGTTCCTCCGAGGCCATCATGCTTGGCGTTCTGGCTATGAAGAAGCGCTGGAAGAACCGCCGCATTGCGGAGGGCAAGAGCACCGAGAACCCCAACATTGTCATGTCATCGGCCGTTCAGGTCTGCTGGGAGAAGGCCGCCCGCTACTTCGAGATTGATGAGAAGCTCGTCTACTGCACATCTGACCGCTACGTCATGGACCCCGATGAGTGTGTCGACCTGTGCGACGAGAACACCATCGGTATCTGCGCCATTCTCGGCACCACCTACACTGGTGAGTACGAGGATGTCAAGGCCATCAACGACCTCCTCGTTGAGAGGAACATGGACATTCCCATCCACGTCGACGCCGCCAGTGGTGGTTTCGTCGCTCCCTTCGTCGTCCCTGACCTCGAGTGGGACTTCCGATGTGAGAAGGTCGTCTCCATCAACGTCTCTGGCCACAAGTACGGTCTTGTCTACCCCGGTGTCGGCTGGGTCATCTGGCGTGCCCCCGAGTACCTCCCCCAGGAGCTGGTCTTCAACATCAACTACCTTGGTGCTGACCAGTCCTCCTTCACCCTCAACTTCTCCAAGGGTGCCTCCCAGGTCATTGGCCAGTACTACCAGCTTATCCGCCTGGGCAAGCACGGTTACCGCGCCATCATGAGCAACCTGACCCGAACTGCCGACTACCTGACAGACACCCTTGAGAAGAAGGGCTTCGTCATCATGTCGGAGCGCTCTGGCGCCGGTCTCCCCCTGGTTGCCTTCCGCTTCAAGACTCACGACGAGGGTGGCCCTGAGGAGCGCCACTACGACGAGTTTGCTCTCGCTCACCACCTCCGCTCCCGTGGTTGGGTCGTCCCCGCCTACACCATGGCCCCCAACTCCAACGTCAAGATGCTCCGTGTCGTCATCCGTGAGGACTTCACCAAGAGCCGCTGCGACTCTCTCATCAACGACATCATCCTCTGCCTTGGCCTCCTCGACCAGACCGACCGGGAGACCATCAAGAAGCGCGAGGACTACATTAAACAACACATTTCCACCGTGGGCAAGGGCAAGCACGCCCACCCTGTCTACTCTGTAAGTTCTCTCTCCTTTGCAATCCCCAACCAAGTGATTGCAAGACTAACGCGGCAACAGAACGAGACACATTCTCTCCAGGGCAAGACGGGCAAGACCCATGCTATCTGCTAAAGGATTAGACGGGAGCGATCATTTGCATGGCGTCGTTTTGGTGTATCTTGTTTATTATTGGGTAGATGGCTTTCTGATATAGGCCCATTCATGACTTGATTTTTTGGATAAGACTACAAATGCATGGCGTCTCTGCTTTTACCCACATACAAGCCTATTTTTCAGTCTCCCTCGTGATTGCGTGTTGTGCGATGAGCGTAGTATATCCTCGCTGGGTAAATATTCATGGTGGGCAGATGAGCAGACAGCACAGCCGGATGGCGCAAAGCATGATTCCCTTTGAACCTCATTGGCACCTGATGAACTGCGTGGTTTTTCTTCTTTTTTTGAATCCTCGTCGTATGCTTGCGCAACGTGCTCGTGCTAAGTGACACGAGTGAGATGGGCCATCAGCCCGTGGCGCAGGACGGCATGAAGGAGGGCAGCCAAGGCAGCCAAACCGCAGGGCCCTGCGCTGCCAAGGAACATGCACCTCGATAACACCAACAGCGCGTCACGATCCAGACCAAAGCTATAATGACGTCTTGCCACCCGTGCTCGTGCTGACTCGGTCGTCTGATAGGGCCTAGTTTCCCCCCCACTCTCTGTACTCCCCTCCCCCCCTTACCCACGGCGGCTTGTTCGGGAGATCATCAGACTCCACTCCCCGTCCTTCCCCCTCTCCGATTTCTTATCGAGTGCCCCCCCCCTTTCCTTTCTTCCCGGTAACATGTGCAGCGTGCAGGACAGGGGTGGTATCAAGATGGTGTGGGTGGGTGGGCTTTTGCGTATGGTGGGGTGTGTTTACAGTGAGAGAAAAAAAAGCAGAAAAACTAAATAAAAAAGAGGTAATCGTGGGGGATGGTGAGCAGGGACTAGGTGGTTAGCCGGGTGCGTTTCGATCGCCCGGGATGAAACGGTAACTCGTAGGGCAGCTGGGATGTAGAGGACAAGTTAAGAGGCTGTGCCAGGAGCAGATTTGAACTTGTTTCCTGGAATTTAGCCGGATGTGGTGTCTTGATTGTTCCACCAGGTTTCGTCGTAGTTGCCCCTATTGTATATTTTTGGGGGAGTTTGAGACCGTCCACAATAGAACTGGATTGTATGTTGTCGTATTGATCCTACAACCAGCAGTATCTTGTTTTTTTTTTTTTTTTCAAAAAAAAAAATTGGGGAGAATTCTCTTCAGTATACCCATATGCCAGTATAGGAATGTGTCCTATCAGCCAAACTTCTTTTTGTGCTCCTTTTGCATCTCCATTTCCGCCTCCAGATCAATCATGGACCCGCCCTCCTCCTCCTCCTCCCACACCCCTTTATTCCTGGAACTCGCATCGACAAAGTCGTCGTCGTTGCGGTGCCCCTTGATCCTGGGGATGCCCCGCGAGGAGCGTGCCCTGTCCGGGCAGATCGGCGCGCCGCGCCACGCCCGGCCGTACTCCTTGGCCCAGGCGCTGACGTAGAGGAACGCCGGGCCCGCGTCGCCGCACGAGCGGTTCATGTGGGCCTCGGCCGCCTCGTACTCGGCCTCGCTGCAGTACTTGTTCTTGCGCGAGGGCTTGCGCCGGCGGTTGCATACGTAGACTGCCGCGCTGCCGCGCAGCGACAGCTCCACGTGCGCCCAGCGGAAGGGGTACAGGGAGCACCAGTTGAACAGGCTCTGCTTGGATGCTCGGTAGTCGTCTTCGTTGAGCGCGTAGGGAATCTCATCGTAGCACCCGAGCACGGACCGCTGCATCGGCACGGGGAGCCGCGACCTGTCGTGGTGTATGTCGACAACGACAGTCTCGACAAACGGCTCCTCGGCGTTCTCGTTGACCACGATGGTGTACTCACCCGTGCCGGCCGTGTCGTAGTAGACGCCCTGCGATCGCTTAGAGGGAGAGTTTAGACGGTTTACAACCGGCTTGGCGTCGGGGTCGGATGGGTAGTTGATGTGATAATCGCCATCGGGGAGATCGTGGGGGATTTGAAAGGCGCAAGCGCCGGCACAAACAAGGAGCGCAAACACCAGCGGCTCCATCCTTCTTCTCGCGACAACGGGTCAAGTAAAAAAAAAGATCTGGAAAGTCAAAGTCGCTTTGGTGTAAAAGAAAAAAACATTACGCATGGCCATGTCGTAAACAGACCAAAACCTAAACCTTTTCATCATGTAAGAGAAACCAGCAGAATAAACTATTGGGATGGAGAATCACTTCATCTGGCCAAATCGATAACAGTTCGTGAAAATTTAATTTTGCTGTCAACCCAACATCCAGATTTGCTTTTCCGCTCGGCCGTAAAAAAGTGCCTCGTACACCCCCAGACTTTTCGTGGTCATCCAATACATAACCAACTAAACATAAAGAAAAGGTTCCGAAAAAAGAGACTCCATATACACATCAAAAGTATACTCATCGAGTAGCGGCGATGGCAGCATCGAGGATGTCCATGCCCTTGTTAATCTCCTCATCCGTCACGGTCAGGCTGGGCACGAATCGAAGAGTGTTGGTGCCGGCGGTGATAATGAGCAGGCCCCGCTCACGGGCGGCCTTGATGATGGGAGTAGGATCCTCAGACAGCTGGAGACCCAGGATCAGGCCGCGGCCACGAACCTCCTTGATGAGGTCGGGGTACGAAGCCTGGAGCTCGGCGAATCGGTCCAAGAAGACCTCGGACTTGGCCAAGACATCCTCCTGGAGAGCCTTGTCGGCGAGGCGGTTGACAATGTAGTGAGCCAGGCGGGAAGCCAATGGGTTTCCGCCAAAGGTGGTGCCGTGGTCACCGACCTTCATCTTGTCGGCGACATCCTGAGTGACAATGACAGCACCGATGGGGAAGCCGTTTCCAAGGGCCTTGGCAGTGGTCAGGATGTCGGGGTGGGCCTCCTTGGGAAGGTTGCCGTGGGCCCAGAAGGTACCGGTTCGAGACAGACCGCACTGAATCTCGTCGTAGATGAGAACAGCGCCAACCTCGCGGCAGCGCTTAGCCAGAGCAATGAGAAACTCTTCCGAAGCGGCAATGAGACCACCCTCTCCCTGGATGGGCTCAACAATGACACCGCACGTCTTCTCCGTCACCAGCTCGTTGATGCCAGCAATGTCATTGTAGGTGCCGACCTTGAAGCCGGGAACCATGGGGGCAAAGGGTTGTTGGTACTTTGGGTTGGGTGTGGCAGATAGACTGCCCATGGTTCGGCCGTGGAAGCCGTTCTTGAAGGAAACGACCTCGTACTTGTCACCCGAAGGCTCGACAACCTTGCCAGCCTTCCTGGCAAACTTAATGGCTGCCTCGTTGGCCTCGGAGCCGGAGTTGCAGACAAAGACCGAAGCAGCATTGTGCATACCGCCCGACTCGAGCGTCTTCTCGACGAGCAGCTTTGAGAGGGCACCGGTCCAAGGGTTGTAGTACAGGTTGGAGGCGTGCACAAGCTCCTTGGCCTGGGAAATGGGGAAAATGTCAGAATTGGCGCACAGGAAGGGGACTCTGGAGCACACGCACCTGCTCAGCTAGAAGCTTGGTAAATTCGGGATCGCAGTGGCCGAGGCCGTTGACAGCGATACCGGCGGTGAAATCGAGGTACTTGCGGTCCTCAACGTCCCAGAGCCACGAGCCCTCGCCCTTGACAAATACAGGAGGCGGGCGAGCATATGTAGCGACCATGTAAGGTGCGTGCTCGTTGACAATGGCAGCACTCTTCGAGTCTGGCGACGGGTCGGCGTTTGGCAGCGAAGCCAGACAGCGGCGGGCGATTCGAGGCCGGGCAACGGTGCAAGCGTTGGCCAGAGGTGCCAATCGGCACCGGAGAGGGAGTCGCAAGGCCATGGCTTCGAGGGAAAATCACCGCACAGCGAGGGGACGCAAGCTTTTGGCGGAGGCAGGTGTGGTGTTGAGAGCTGCGGGTTGAGAGCGTGGGGTGAGCGCGGGAGAATTATTTGAAGTTGCGCTGTTATCGATAACGCTCCGCTATCGCAGTTGTGCGTCACTTTGCGGTCCAGTCACCGAGAGAGTTTGTCCTCGTCAAGACAAAGGCGCATCAAGTATGCATTCGATCCAGGGGCTTGCAAGGGCCAAACCCCACTCTTCCCGTAGAAATTGCGTTGCCGTCGCTGCGTGCTTGATTGAATTGCTGCTGGGAGCATCGCCCACTCACCCAGTTGTCTCAAAACCCCCACTTCATTTTCCATGTTAGCCACCACTCGGGTGGATTATGACACAACAGAACAAGACTCTAGTTGCCGTCTTGTTGGCAAATGCCAGGGTATACCCTTGATTCAGAGTCACTGCTGTCCTGCGCAACCTTGTCTTGCGCATGGCCGGCTGGCACACCGCTTGTGGTTCGTCCTCGGCTGAGCATCCGAGCTCTTGCTGCGCAACCTATAACTCAACTCAAACGAGGCATAACCAAAAAGTTGCAATATTCCAAAGAAAAAAAAATACATGCATTAATATACAGCCAGCAAGCTAACCGCTGGTCTCCCGGAACACCGTTTGTCTAACATGAGCCTGTCCCAGCGCATCCATCTCGTCCAAGTCCACCTGTTGCTCCCGCTCAGTCTACCACATCCCGTCTGACCCTCACGTCCCCCACGCAGCCTAGAGACAAGGGACCTTGCATAGGGTCAATCGCAAAATCGAGAGATATCAGTCCTAAAGAGGCATAGCGAATCGCTAGCATGTTCCTGTTCCAACCCGAACAACCGACAAGAGGGAAAAAAGAAAAGTATGAGATCCACTTCGCAATCAGACTGCGCTGTAGCCACCACGGCTACCAGTACCTTGCACTGTGTTAAGAACCCGACGAATCCAATCCTTGAGGAGGTATGGAACATCGCGAATGCTGTCGCTGTGAGGAAGAAGATCCCATCCTCGAGCACCGTAACGGTTGTAGTTCAACCAGCTAGAGAAGACCAAGTAGGCAGCAATACCAAGGAATGCGCTAGCATTTAGTTAGTATTTTCTCCTAGGCCAATGGATTAGGAAGGGGGGGGGGGGGGACTTACAGAATGATAAACCAAGTAAAGAAGCCCCAGTGAGAGCTGTCATCACCCTCATCCGATCCACCTTTGTCTTTGTCATCATCGCTTCGCTTCTCACAGGCATACTGAGTATACCAGGTCAAACGGAGAACATCGACATCTTTTTCGGGTCCATAGCTCTCCCAGATGAGAGCAGCGTCTTCATTCTTCAGTTGGTGCTCCTTTGACGACTCTCCCTCATTTTTGTCGCCATCTTTCTCGTCACCCTCCTTCTTGTCATCGCCCTCTTTATCATCGTTCTTCTTCTCATCGTCGCTTTTGTCCTCTCGGGATCGCAAGGTGGATCTCTTTTCGTACTTGTCTTCCGAGACCCACTCGCCCTCCGTGCCTGTCTTGTTGCGGTCACAGATAAATTCGATGATAGCTCTCTGCTCTCGACGCTCCTTGACAGGGCCGCTCAGGGGGTGTTTACCACCTTTGAGTACCAATCGCAGACCCTCTTTCTGAGAGTCAGCGGTCGAGTCGCTCGACTTGAGCCTTGTCGGGGTGAAATCAAACTGCGAGCCGCCGTGGTTCTCTAGGTTTCCTGCTATCGCTGTGATATCCATAATGGTATCGACTTCCCCTTGGATAAGATGGGTGATGCCGCAGACTGAGAATATTAGATGATGGCGCATTGACACAGTCGTTGGCGTGCCTACCTCTGGTACCATTTGGGCATTCTCCCCCTTTCTTCCCACTCTTCTTGAGTGGTTTGCAGATATCCACAGTGTATGTAGTGTTGAAATGCTCCGGGGGGTTCGGTTCGTAACGCGTCGTCACGACAGAGTGCGGCCCGCCCAGCTTTGACAAATCAAAGCTGTGCCCATCAACCCGAATATTTTCACATGTTAAAGAAGATAGAGCCTGGGCTTGGGCAGCCAGCAGAGGAAGCAAAAACGACGTTAATTGCGGACGATGCATCGGAAAAGCGGATCGACGAAACGAGAGACGATAAGGTACCGTTGGCCGTCACAGCCAAGTCAGGGAGCAGGCGGATGGGTTGGGATTGTCGCAAGAGTCTTGTATCGATTCGACAAAGCCTTTTCCGTTTCAGTGTTTGTCGTTTACTGTCGAGGAATTGTTGATGAGACAGGTCACGTTTGCCTGGAGCTATCACGAGTCTAGGTGGACATGCAAGCTTCCTAGTAGGACGGTTGTGTCATCATGCACCAGAAGTAAACTAGTGCACGTGACCCACACACGAGCCACGTTAGGCATGAAGCGCGTCATCCATCTCCGCTCAATCAATACGAGACAAGAGGAGTGTGCCTGCGGCCGTGGGCGACGAGCATGGGCAATAAAAAAATCAAGTAGTTATCGATGAAGCATATGAATATCTCGAGCATTAGACCTTGACACCTCCACAATGACGATTCCCTATAAAATTTGCTCGTATGATACATATTTCCCAGTCTGATCCCTCAACACCATGCATGACCGTAGACGCTTCACCTCAAAACATTAATGACCAAAGCACCCTCCCCAAAGAAACGTATTCGTAAAGTATCCCTTTCCTAAGTCGAAAGAATTCCGTGGGGTATAAAGCATCCAATCCCAAACTTAACTGATGTGTGACAGAATCACGAAAAGTTGCCTTCACCAAAACTCCAGGCCCACCTCCGGCCAGTTTCCATCGCTGCATTCCCCATCAATAAAGGAGCAACTCATTTTCACATTCCTTGATGACCCATCATCCCGTTCATCCCCTGCATTTGCTGCATTTGCTGCTGCTGCATCTGTTGCAGTTGTTGTTGCTGCTGCTGTTGCTGCATCATCAATTGCTGCGCTCTACGCTGTTGGATGTTCTGCTGGATGTTGTGTTGTGCCTGAGCTAGTGATGTCTGTTTGACCTTTTCTAGCAATTCTGGCGGGATGCGGTCCAGTGCTCCATGTTTCTGGGCGAGAGTTTGGACCATCTTTTGGTACAAGATCCTTGCCTGGTTCTGGATTTGCACCTGCACCGGGGTCATCTGCTGTTGTGGTTGTTGTTGCTGAGCCTGCTGTTGTGTTTGCTGTTGCTGCTGCTGCATTGCCGCAAGAGCCTGCAGGTTCATATTACCATTCATCATCTGACCACTGACCTGGCGCTGCATGGGATTGCCCATCTGGCCATTCATTTGGTTCATTCGAGCCATTTGCTGCATCTGAGCCTGCATCTGAGGTGTCATTTGACGCATTTGGCCGCCTTGCATATTTTGCAGTTGCTGAGCATACTGTTGTGCAAGCTGCTGCTGGTTCATCATACCACCCTGCTGCTGCTGCTGCTGTTGTTGTTGTTGCTGCTGTTGCTGTTGCTGTTGTTGCTGCTGCTGCATCAACATTTGCCGCTGCATCAGTTGCATCATTTGCTGTTGCTGTGTCATCTGCTGGCCATTGATGTTGCCGTTAGCAACCCCATTCTGCAAGGCTGCCATCTGCTGCTGTTGTGCTATAATACGCTGCTGAGTAGCCATTTGAGCAATGAGCTGGGGGTTGGCCTGGTTCATGGCGGCCTGGTTGTTCATCATCATGGCCTGTGCCTGACCCATCTGTGAGTTCTGAGCCATCATTGCAGGAGGCGGGCTCGCCTGTGTCATGCGAGGAGTCGCAGTCATTGCCTGCCTGTTAATGGGCGTGCCATGTGGAATGTTAGGTGTAGAATTGGGTATACGCGGTGTTCCAGAAGGATGGCTCTGTTGACTTCCACGAGACGACATATTGTGAGCCATAGGAACCGACATCGGATGGTTCTGTACAACAGATGATGGTCGTGGCGGGCTGCCTGCCGCACCGGAATTAGTTGCTTGCATAGGCACACTACCAACCATTGGTGAAGACATGTTTTGCGGTGTGCCTTGTCTTGCGATAGGGGAAGAGGCAGGCGGCTGGGATATCTGGGCCTGGAAGCGCGGTTGCGCTTGTGCCTGAATAGCACTTGGCGCGGGAGTAGGAGTAGGAGCTGATGGAGCAGTTCCATTGACCAGACCATTCTGCATAGGGTGCGCATGTTGTTGAGGCTGGACTGTGGGCTGTCTTTGGATAGTGTTCTGGTTGCTTGGGGTAGACGCAGCTGCACGAGCTTGCCGCTGTGCTTCAGCTTGCCGCTGGGCCGTAGCTGCAGCCTCCCTTGCTGCAGCCTCCCGTGCTGCAGCCTCCCGTCTTGCCCGTTCCTGTTCCGCAGCTTGCTGCTGCTGTTGCTGCTGCTGCTGTTGCTGCTGCTGTTGCTGCTGCTGCTGCTGCTGTTGCTGTTGCTGCTGTTGTTGTTGCTGCTGCTGCTGTTGCTGCTGCTGCTGTTGCTGCTGTTGCTGCTGTTGCTGCTGTTGCTGCTGTTGTCTCTGAGCCTGGAGCAACGCTTCTTGTTGCTGTTGCTGTCTTTGTTGTTGTAACCTCCGATCATTTTCTGCCTGCTTGAGCTTCTCTTGCTCCTTCTTCTCAGCGTGCTCTCGTTTGATATCTTCGATGACTTTGAATCGCTCGAATCTTGGATCAAACGTTGCCGCGCTCGTCTGAGCATTGCCATCCGCCGCTCCGCCGCTCTGAGCACCGTTGTTATTGGACAGGCGCTCATCCAAGACGAGCATGTAACGTTCTTGCTCCGCCGCTGCTGCTTCATCAGCGGCCATCTCGGCCACAGTCCTCTTGCGGGTCTTAGGCTGCGGCGGTGCATCAGCATGCTTGGGATGTGACATTGCATCCAGCAGTACAATTGTTTCTTCAGCGCTCCTGGTTGGTTCTAACACCAGAGGGGCGTTGGTCGCCAACAAAATACGACCTTCTGCCTCATGAATATTACTTCCGTCCAGTTCCATCTTTTCCCGTTTCTGTCGCTTGGCCGGCGGTGGCATACTTGCAGCAGTTGGCGTCGGCGGGACCATCGATATCGGAGTGGAGGGAGGTATTAGACTGGAGACGGCCCCATCGCTACCTCCCCGTGGGGTTGAAGCTTTGATAAGCAAGTCCATCTGTAGGCTTTCAGGGGTAGGATGAAGCACAACAGTAAAAATCTTTGGTTTCTTTGGAGCACCGTCCTTTTGGCCATCGGAAGTAGCCGGAACATTTTCTTTGTCCTTTTCTTCCTCCACCTTCTCTTTTGATTCTTCCTCCGCCTTAACAGGAGCATCCCCTCCTGGTAGGCTTTCCTTTGGGAAAGGAACATAAGGAGAAGGTGTCAGATACTGATTGTAGTTGTGGATTGACGAGGTAACCACAGTACTCGTTGTCGAAGTCGGTCGCGCTACATCTTTTGTGTTTTGGACAACGGACTTATGGTCGTGGACTTGAACAATGAGGCAGCCATCGTAGAATGGCACGCCACCCTCAATAAGGTAGGAGAGTAGATCGTGGGGAACCGTGCGACTTCTGACATGGTCAAGGAACAGCTTCATCGGCGATTTGTATTGAAACGTGCCATCTTGATTGTCGAACCTGAAGTGCGTTGGGTGCATATGAACAATCAGAGATGGAGGGCTTCCGGCATGCTTCTTTAAAATATATGAATCCGTAACGACTGCGAGAACATTAGAATCCTTAGTCACGTCCACGTATGATATCCAAGACCATACCATAAGGTGGGGGCTCCCTGTCATGCGCTGTCGTATCGGCGGCTAATGATGCTGACCGGAGCCCAGCACTATTTCTCGAGTTCCTTCCTGAAACTTGTGATAATGTTTCCCGGCGTACTCGGTTTACCGGTCGTACTGTCGACGCGGTTATTGATCGCTCGCTCGCCGAATGCGGTTGTTTCGCGCTCAATGGAGGTTTCTTTGCTGACATCAAGGGAGATGGTGAATTCTTTGCAGAGGAAATTGCGCCGTTTGTCTGTATCCCCGCCGGGACAGGACGTTTAATTTTATTGGCGGTATTCTGATGCATCACGGGGCCGACGGGCGCCATGGTGTCGAGATGACACTGCGCTGAGGGCGCAGTAAAAATTAATGCTGCTTCTGAGTTTCTTTATTCGCTCAATGGTATTTAAATCGTCGAATTACGGCGCAAACATCGATTTCAGCATCAAAATCGCGCGACGCGAAAGCTGGGGTCGGAACGGGTGTGGTTTGCCTTGGTCGCACGTCGCCTCTTTATGCGGAGACGTCAAGTTGACCGAGGCGCGGGTTGTCGGGACTGCGCAGATTAGATGAGGTAGCGATAATCCATGGGAAAATGTCGGAAGAAAGCGAGACACGCTACCATGGGTCACAGCGTGGGGGAATCGCGCGATGGAGTTTGGGTTGGACGTTTGATGATGCCGGCGCCTCGAATGTCGCTGCATCACGCATGAGGCTCCTGGCCTGAGGTTGCGGAACGCATTGGGCAAAGTCACGTGATCGCGTCAGAACCAAAGGAGGATGTTATGGCTGACGGAGAAAGGCAAAAGAAAAAAGCAAGGCAATCCTTTGCACTATTTATAAAATCTCAAATGAAATGTGGTAAACACTTCAGAAATTTCATCGCTCCTTTTCTCCGAATATTCCCTCTTTTATAAACCCTGCCAGCGTGTTAAATACAACCGTCACCCACCCATTAGTTAAGCAGTGTGAAACATTGTATCGCGTACGTAGGGCTTAAACTTCTATCACAACTGCACGATGAATAAATTAGGGCAACGCGGATGGAAGCAAATGCAGCTGTATTTCAATGATAGCAATTGCGAGTTTTTTAGAATGTTTCCTTTCGTTCATTAATTCCTGGCTCATTGCAGAGTGAGCTGTAGTTTTCGCGCGCAAATAAATACAGCGCAGACATGCAGGATACGAATAGATGAAGCAAGTAAAGGAACCAAATCCTAGGCAAGTCCGTATTTCCAGCTTCACTGGTCATGTACTAAACAACAACAAACTCATGGTATCTTTGGCTGAGCCCGCTAGAGGTTGCAGTGGCCATTACTCATAGCCCTGAACCCTACGCACCCAGTCATCATTCACGCGCATTCCATCGACCACCACCACTCCCCGACCTCGACCAACCCTCTCTGGTCGCTGCCACCATAGTTCAGATTTGCCAGGCCTCTCAGCTTCCGACTCGCTATCTGCGAGACCTCCGGAACCATTATCGGCTCCAACAACGAGAATGACGTCATGGCGAAGCCATGTCTGGAGGTTGGTAATGATGCTACCGTCCTCACCGGAGAGAGACTCTTGAAGATACACAACATCGGGCTGCAAGTGACGAAGAATGTGAACGTGGCCATTGGGGGTGGTGAATGGCATCACCATTGTTTCTTTCTCGACCAGCCCAAGGGCTTCCGAATACACAGCGTTGAACGCGGGGCTTGATGAAGAGGACCTAAAGGGGTAAGCAGGTTTTCCAAAATTTTATTCATGAGACATACAATGGATTCTTCGCCTCTTCACCTGGGGTTACTTGATCATGGCCAATGTTAGAAAATGAAGAGCTGAGCGAAGGAGGCGGAAGGTTACTGGTTGCAGCATCCATAGTCGAATCCTTCAATCCAGGAGAGTAAATCAAAACAAACAGCTTAATCCTGGAGAAGTCATTGTGACGAGGAATATGCGACAAAATAGACTAAAGCGCTGAGTTAGTCGCGGAAGCTTATCAGGTGCAAGAAAGGAACTCACCGCATGCTCATGAAATCCGTCATCATATTCAAACGAACCCTGAGCATCTGCAGAGACCACAATTGCGACAGTCTTACGCTTCTTGCTCCCTCCAGTACCAGGAGATGAGGTCGTGGGAGGAGCTCGCTCTTGCTTTGCATCGGCTTCTTCAGACCAAGGGTTACTTTCGTTGTAAGGGCTCTTGTCCTCTTCGCGAATTGAAGCCAGAGCCTTTCCCATAGCTGCGCCGGCCGCAGCTACGCCGGCTGAGAAGGTCTTCCCAGTTGAGTCGAAAAACTGCTGTGGACTGGGGGTTCGTCGAAATGCGCCAGACATGCGAGATCCCCATCCACCAGCAGCATCTTCCTCCACAGCCGCAACTCCATAGCTCTGTTCGTCGGTTCGCGATGGCTTATCGGATGGTTTCAAGTCCCTTGATCCTTCGAGATGGGAGGCTCCGCCGTATTCGACATTGTCGTAATCCAGGCCAGAAACGTGTTCGGCTTCTTCATCTTCATCCTTGCGCTGGCTCCATACCCAAGCTGCAACGCCTACAGTTGCGACCGTAAGTGTGACAGCAAGAGGCACCCAGTGGCTCCAAACTCCTCGTCGCGAGCGCGACGATCCGTTATCGGGTGACATTTACGTTACGCAACGCGCTGTCGCATTGCTGGGTGGAGGGGACGGCGCCGGCGGCAGCAGGCGGCAATGGGTGCAATACCCTCGTTCAGGTCGTCGAGCGAAATGGGTGCGATTGTCCGGTGGTTGCGCCTGATTTCGGGCGATTGACTTTTGTAAAGCGACTTCGCGGCGTTGGAGAGAGACGCCCGTGGCTCGATGCTGGTGTCTTTGGTCGCGGTGGCTGGTATCACTATCGTCAACAACGAGGTGGAGCTGAGGCATCACCCCCCAGCAACCCCCTGCTAGAACCCGAGGTCCGATGTCAGCTCAGGGGCTGATTGGCAAGGGAGTGGGGATCAATTAATACCCGCGCCGATGCGGAGGGATGGCCGACAGCACGTGAAGGTATGTGATGTGGCTAGTGATATCCATCAGCCACAGCGTGGGACTCATCGCCTTTTTTGAGGTCATGGCAGTTGTTTTGTGGTGACTCTTCACATCGAGTCTATGAAAACGACTCAAACTCCCGAAAACAAGCCACCAGCCCTGCTTTCGAGTAGCCGGCAATCGATCAATCAGGCCCTGCTTGTTTACTTTGTATCCTCGGAAATTTTACAGGGGCTCTTTTCCCGCGGGGGTCCATCAACACCAAATCCAGACTCTCACGGTTATCACAATGCCCCACGCTGTGTCAATGCCGTCAACCGGGCTTCAAGCCCTCATCCTTTGCGGACCAGGCTCGTCTTTCCCAACCTTCACATCCAACCCGGATGAGAACCCTAAGGCTCTTTTGCCAATCGCGAACCGACCCATGGTCTGGTATCCTATTGACTTCTGCTACCGAATGGGAGTTACGAGTGAGTCAGCCCCGCCAAGCACCACTCAAGCCTTCATCGGCTCGTCAGAATGTTTGAGGATGAGTTATGGCATATCCATATCACTCATATCCTAAACTTACTTTGCACTATATTTTTTCTTTTCCTCTCAATCATTTACCAATCAGCAAATCTCTTCCACCAAATATTGGGAGCACCTTGAGATAGAACAATGCTAACACTCTACAGGCATCACCTTGATCTGCCCTCCTTCAGCTTCGGCAGCGATCACAACTGCTCTCAACACTAACCCATTCCTTACTGCCCTTCCTCTTCCGCGCCCTGATATCCTGGCACCCGCAAACCTTACCCAAAACACGGGTACAGCTGACATTCTGCGGTTGCCTGAAGTGAGGAGCCTTGTTACTGGCGACTTCATCGTTCTTCCCTGCGACCTTGTGTGTGAACTTGGAGGAGAAAAGCTTCTTCAATCTTGGATGGTCAAGTCGGCAAGTCTCACAGACTTGCTAGATACACCCAGACTCTCCAATGGACACAGGTCCCTCCACAGCGGAGGACTTGGTGTTTGGTACGACACCAAGACGACCACTCCAGTCAAGGGAGAGAACACCGATTTCGTCGCAACAACACCCCTACCCTCATCCCGCGTTACTCCCCCAAAGGGATCATTGTTCCAAAGCCTATCCAAAGTTGTGTACTCCATGCCTACCGATTCCCTAAACGATCTCACAGAGGAGAGAAAAGGACTTCCTATCCGACACGGTCTCCTCAGAGCACACTCTCGTATCCGCATGTTTACTAATCATCGTGATGCACACATTTACATCTTTCCTCGTTGGGTTCTAGACTTTGTCAAAGAGAATGAGCGCCTGGAAAGCATCGGCGAGGATGTCATTGGTTGGTGGGCAAAGGCCGGCTGGCAATCCGGCTTGGCCGAGAAGCTCAAGATGCAATCTCTCTGCAGCTACGGCCGGGTAGATGAGGAGTCGGAGGACAACCAGGATGGAACATCATCTGCGGGAGATTCCAATCCAGAGAGACAAATAATCACGCCAGAGAAAACCTCAGCAGGGGCTAGTGCTCACGAGGCCTCCGCATCCAGCACCTCAGAAGACAAGGAGCTCTCACCAAAGAAATCATCCAAATTCGATGTACCGCCGATCCTTGCCTACATTCACTCTAGCCAGGGCGCTGCACCGCTCATTCGCCGCGTGGATACGGCACAGCTGCTACTTGCTATCTCACTGCAGCTGGCCAAACTACCATCACTTGAGGAAACGGGACCAGAGGGAGCATCCCTTTATGCTCATGCAAGAAAGGTCGCATATCCTGAGGGCGTGAAGCCGCGTACCACCATCACCAAACAAGATAGTCTCATTGCTGAAAATGTCACCGTTGAGGAAAAGACGTCCATCAAGGAATGCGTCATTGGTGCAGGCTCGCAGATCAACGAGGGCGCCAAGTTGTCGCAGTGTCTCCTGATGGAAGGCGTCACAATTGGCAAAGGCTGCAAGCTTACCCGGTGCATTTTGGGCAAGCGCTGCGTTATCGGTGCCGGTTCTGTCTTGACCGACTGCGAAGTTCAGGAAAATCTGCTGGTGGAGCCCCGGAGTAAGTTGAATCACCGTTACCAGTATACTACGCACCCCACTAACCACATGTGCTCTTTTTTACAGCCGAGGACAAGGAAAACAAACTTATGAGTTCAGAGGGCTTGGAGGCCACAGAGGCCGAGATGAACGAGGTGCTAGAGGAGATAGAAACCGCGGCCGAGGAGGCAGTGATAGATTAACTTAGAGATAATCTCACAATAAATCCGTTGTCGATCGTACTAGTTGTCTCCGAAATCACCTCGCAAGGGGTTGCAGTCTTCTCAGTGTCCCGAGCATCGACGATACCCGCAAAGTTTAGCTGATGGCTCAAGACTCCGATCTGGCATTGGTATCCCGTCGACAGCCTATCGCCGCACACCACATTATCCGACAGTGCGGGGATCTCTGACCAACGAGAGCCGGGGAAGGTGATCCGATTACGCCCAAATTCGAGCAAAGCTAAGAACCCAGCTCGATGCATATGCATATTGACACGCCATCCAATATCCTGCCGCACCAAATTTAGCCTCGAAATCTCCGGGCCTCTCGGGAGCCGTGGACTTGGCGCGGACCACGTAAAGGGTGCATGTCCCAGCTGGACAGGGACCTGTCGACGCTTTGCAACGGTCTTGGGTAACATGAGGAGGGTATTTAAGGGAATCAAGGGACTCGACATAACGCAAGAGGGTTGTACCAGGTGCGGGTAACATCCTTAGTCAATCAGGCCTGCAGCAGCCAGCAACGGTGCCCCTGTTTTCATTGGTAACCTGGATCGCCTTACCAGAATCGAGAACTGAGAAAACAACTGAGGCATCATGGACTCGGGAAAATGCACTCATTGGTACAGGGTAAGGTCATTCGCCAAGTATTTCCATATTGCATTACTCATTGTGCGGCAGAGTGGAGTCACTATTTTAGCTATGCTCACAGCACCGTGTATGAAATTGTGCCCACATTCTCCGTCGATATTGGCTGCCAAAATGCCTCCATTCACATAATCTGACGAGTGCCTTTTACCCGAGATGCACGCTAGCCACCTCCCCCTGCCCTGTGTGGCACAATGCCTCCTGCTGGTGAGTGTCAAGCTCAGTCTTCCATGGGTTTGCATCCAGATACCGACTTTGATCCTGCACCTCCAGACCGGTCAGCAGGGATCGAAGTCGCGATCAAAGGCTTCTCTACTTACACCGGTCAGTGATGAGGCCTCGGGAGGTGAGGGTCGACGAGCTTGTGGCTCTCGATCATGCAGGTTTCTGATCTATCGCCTCGATCTGGTGCTGCCCGGTTCATCTTGACCGGACAGCTGGAGCCGTAATTGCATTGGGTGACGAACTCTTGGTGATCTACCCTGCGGCAGGAGAAAGTGACTCGCCAGATGGTGCACATGTTTGTTGGTGTAGTGGAATCGCTGAAAGGAGGACTAAAATCCACGAAACTGCTTCAGCTTGGCGAGTGCAAGACTCAAATCTGACGGCTTTGACGCCTATTTATTCTGCACTCCAGCACCCTCGCACCATGCTCACTTTGCCAATCAAGGAGCAAACATTGGCACGAATACGTGCGCCGGTCTGTGGAAACATGTGTAACGGGCCGCGCTGAGGGCTATCAAACACGGTATCCGAGAAAAAAGCTGGGCGCCATTGTTTTCTCGTGAGGGGGGAGGGCATCATAACGCCTGCCTGGCATCATGCAAGCCGCCGCAATAGTGTTCGCAAATGGGGAAGTGGGAATTTTTCCCGGGATTGGGCTTACCACAGCGTTGCCATGCAACTATTGCTGTGCGACGATGCATATTGATGTTGTGTGTGTGAGCGGCTACCCACTCTGCGGTGGTGCATGTGCAACCAACGCGACCGAAATTTTCTCGACAAGCCTGTCACTACTGCACGATTCCCTCCTGTATTTGATTGCAACATTTGCAATTGGAATCATGCATCGTCGCAGTCGGGAATCGCAGCCAGGGTTGGGCAGGTTTACACGAGACTACCCTACAGCTGTTCCGACCTGTATGATCCCGGGTACCTGGCTACCAAGCCGCGATGGGTTGAGTCTCGGTGGTGGAGAAGCGCTGCTGTCAGAAAGCAGATGTGCGGAAATATCAAAGGCTGATCCATCTGAAAATGTGCCGGGGATCCATTTTGAATGATAGATTCCCCTGCAGATTTTTATTTTATTTTCTTCCTTTTAATTTTTTTTTGGTAACATTCGCGTGTTCCCACGTTTGCTTTCTAAATCGCGTACAACTCTGGTGGGCACTATGACGACTCCCCTTTGCTTTTCCCCGGACAGGGATATTACTGGACACACAAACACCGCAGTTCACGGGCCGACATGTCACCAGCAGTTGGCTATTGGCATGGCTCGAATGAAGCTTTGGCTTCATCGCGTAGAGCGACCCCGAGTGTCTCCTTGGAGCGGTGGTGGCGACTATGAGATATGATAGCTTCCCGACGCTTCCTTTCACAGCATCCCCGAACACATCATGCCGCATGATGTCTGGCATACGACAATGAGGCGGACCCTTGGCAATCGGCATCACGGTCTAACCACCCCATAATTACGGAGGCATGGTAGGCTCAATCATGACGCGCTGTACGACGTTGAGTCTGCCACCTTGACAATGCAGTGTAACTGTTGTAAAACGAAGGAGTAAAAGGAAAAGAAAAAAAAAGGACCTTGCTGTGTAAACAGTCCTGGTCCTGACTACCTACCCACGCGGGGCGATACAGGAGGCCGCTCGGTTAGATAGAGACTGAGAAAACGAGGCGAACTCAGGGCGCACCTCTCTGGTAGTGCCATCATGGTCACAGGCATCATGGATCTCGAGAAGTGTTTGATGCGTTCTTGTGGGACCTGGTGCAGGTGGGCCGGGCAAACTTGACGAGCTTACACCGGACGGAACTAGCAGTCAGCCGGGGACGATACTGCACGGGAGCGGCCGTGGGCCGACGTCTGAGCCCAAATCCAAGTCTACCAATTCGGAAACACGGACCCAGAAGGCCAAGATCGGTTGGCGGAGGGCCCCGGGTTGCCGGCGGCAATCAATTGGACCCAGGCGCAGCACAGCGAAATATCCGTCACATCTCAACATGGCCAGTACATGTGCGCTGCAGCCCGTCGCGATAGTTGCATTTGGGACGGCCAGGCGGTGGGAAAGACGGGGACTGGCCGCACGGGAGAAAGGGGGAGGAGGAGGGACGAGGGACGAAGAGGCGAAAGACGGTTGGCTGGCTGGGCCTGAGCGAGATTTCCGCTAGACCTAGCAGCCTAAGCGGTCGCTGGTGTGTACGTATGCCGGCATCCCAGGCCATCTGTGGATGGATGAATATGGAAGGAAGGGGAAAATGGCCACAGGCGATCTCGCGGAGGGAGAGGGAGAGCCGAGCGAGAGAAGGGAAAGGTGCATCGTGTCCGGAGGGAGCGTGCCCCAACAGCCGTGGTGGGATGGGGTAACTGGCAATGGCGAGACTGGTAAAAATGCCAAACAAATCGGTCGATGTCCAAGTAGATCGATGGCCAGAAATGAATTCTCTGGGCACTTCGGAGCTATACCGCCAATTTGTGTTCAAAAGAGATTAAGCATACTCATCTAATTGCGGTGCCCTGAAGAAACCTTACAGAGAGGGAAGAGTTCACGCGCCTGCTGGTCTCACTCGCCGCGCCAGTTCGGCCAAAGGATCCGCGCAAGTCTCATCGACAAAAGTGTCCCACCCCTGTCAATCAGACAACGCGCTACTGTGGATCTCAGTGCTGGGCAGAAGCAAATCTGGGCGTGGATCGAGCTGCGGAGCCAGACACACTTGTCTGATTAGGTCCTCAACCTGGGATGGAGAGGTGTGTTAGTGGGATGTGACAGGTCACCTGCAAGCGCCTGCCATCCACCCAGAGTCCAATATTCGGTCACGTCAAGGCGATGAGCAGAGATGCCCGTCACTCTGGAGAAGAGTGGCGTGGGCAGCAGCAGCAGCAGCAGTAGTAATTCAGCAGCAGAAGCGATGGCGAGCAGATCATACAGTGGAGTATGGAGATGAGACTTTCGGGAGGAAATCGCCTACTATGTTTTCTTGCTTTTCTTGAGCATGGAGAAGAAGCAAAGTGAATAGGAGAGCTGGATGGGGGCCGTTGGTTGGTTCCTTGGCACGCGAGACACCGTTATACAAGACTGCCCTCGGTGACTGACCTACACTCCCGTCACCTTTTCTGGCCAACGTGGTGCTTCACCGACGGGTTCGAAAGAGGGTTCCTCTCCAGACCGGCAAGGCCGGGCTCCCAACGCACACGGCCCGGACTTTGCGGCTTCCGTTGACGGATTAGCACCATCTTTTTTCTTCTTCTGGAGCCATCGTTGCGGGCTCTTGGAATCCACCGGGCACGGAGGGGGTATCAATCAGCGCTCAAAAAGCGGCAGCCTGGCCTTGGGGCCATTATGGCCGTGCCCTTGGCGGGGGAATAAAGGCGTGGCCGGCTGTGGGTCAGAGGCATGCCATAGCAGATGGAAAGTGGGCTGTGGATCCGATAACAGTGACCCCCGCCAGGATGCTCTTGATCGGACAACATATTAGCAGCTAGAGTGTGGCGAACGACACCCATGGCCCCGTATTTGAAGAGGTTAGCAGGCAGGCAAATGACTTAGGTGGGTAATGTGGGATAGGGCTGCGGCTAGCCATGTGTGTTCGGCAATGTAATGTACGAAGCACCGGAAGTCAATCACTATATCGTGATTAGACGTGCATTTGTTGGTTTAGGGTATGGTCTGGAGAGTGGGATGTGCACACTTGGATGGAGCAATGGTTCCTCCTCGATGGGCGGACCTATAGTTGGACCGTAGAGGCCGGGGCGAAACCCATTCTTCCGAATAGGGACTGAATTGTGATGGAAGTTGCAGCCACCAACATAATTAGTGCTGCATGTTATGGGGTTGAATCACATTGTACTACATGTGGCTGGGAGCTGGATTATTCTCGGCCGACACAGGGCGCCTCTTCTTGTCATCGTGGCCTTATTATTGTCTTGTTCCATCTGCCCTCATGTCTCATCAGCCTGATATCAAGGTGGGCGTGCGATTGGCTCGGCGTAGACAAAGAGCCAACGAGAGGGCTGGATGGCGCACACTCCCCTGCGCGACGATCCCAGTTCCGCAGACCCCAGATCGCCCGGGACAGGCGTTCTTTGTCCCGGCTTAGTCTTGATCGTGTCGTCGACAGAGCTCTTATTGCCTGCATCACGACTCGGTTCAGTTTGCAGCCCGCGGACTTCCAGCCTTGTCTAATTTGCTGCCGCCATCGTCTTGACCTGAAGCCTCGCATGTGGGCATGTGCGATTAGGATGGTAGGATAGACACAGAAAGCGTTGGCTTAGAAAAAAAAGAAGCGTTGAGCGCGTTGCTTGAGACGGCTTCACCCGCCCTTTGCTCAGGGAACGTGGTCGTGCACTTGCTAACGCGGACACGGGAAGTTTGAAAGGAGGAGGGACTTGAGGTTGGAGATGAAGACCCAAGACCATTGTGTACATTAGCTAACACAAGTCTTTCTATGGTGCCCTTTGACTCTTGATGCTTTTGTCGCGATCGGACTCCTGGCATCATCATTAGGGTGCGCTAGACCGGGTTTGCCAATCCTCTCGGCGACAGCTTCAACAAGCTGGTAGATAATTGTGGCTTGTCCCTTTTCTCTATATGAGCTCTTAGAGTTAGCTTATTTGGAAGCCTGGATCTTGGAGCGGTCTGGACAATATGTTATTGGCAGAAACACGGTGGAGTAGAGCGAGTCTAGACTTCAGGGAAGTAGAAGATTAGTTGGATAAACCCATTCGTGGGCCTAACTGGCACCGAGGTCGTGGCTCACGTCGCCTTCAGCTCGTGTCGAGTGCCGATGAAACAAAATATGTGAGATGAGCAGCCACAGCGGAGAAGATTGGCGTCGTCAAAGAGCATCGTCAAAGAGCATCGTCGAGCTAGACCATACGACACAGCATCTAGAGCCCAGGCCAAGGGTTGGAGGCTGACTGGCCGGAGGCTGACTGGTCGGAGAAGAAACTCCGTGCGTTGTGCGAGTGTGGTGGAGGGATGAGGGGCTCTCAACGGGATGACGCTCGCTCAGCATCAATAGAGGCCAAGCTTGTGCAACCGTGCGCAAGATCAAGCCGGGTGTTATCCTTAGGCTTGGTCCTGTTGTCACATCCAGCCAGCCGGTGTCGCTGGTCCGCGGAGTTTTCTCCGAGCCGCGCGCACAGCTCAATTTGAGAGAGCTAATCTGAGCTCTCTCGGGAGCATAGCTCGTCATCTTGTGACACATTTTCACAACGAATGAATGACATAGCTGCAATCTTGGCTGGATGGCAGACCAAATAAACATCCGTGTTGGCGAATAGCCATAGAAAAGCAATTAAGCCGTGGAGAAACCGAGTCTGGGGCTGTGGCGAGCCATTACATCATAATTGCGAGCCCACTGTTATTCAGGAACTGCCGGATGCAAAACACCATCCCTTCTCCTTTGAGGTGCAGCCAGACGTGCATGTGTTCCAACTGAGCGCTCGGGAGTTGGGGGAGCCGATCACGTAGCGCGGGCGACCGCCGCCAGGGCAGCACAGTTGCTGGAGCTGACAGCTTCCTCGAGCTGGATGGATGAAACAGACTACGTGAAACCTGCGCCGCGACCAAAAAACTTTGTCGTTGCTTTTTCTCCTGCTGTTTTTTGGGGGCCGGGCGTTGATACACTGTGTCTTTTTTGGCCGCACACACACGCACACACACAAACAAGAAGAAAAGAAAAAGATCCACTATCTTCTTCATCTTGTCCTCACACAAGAAAGATAAAAAAAAAAAAAAACAATTGGTGCATCCTAATCATATCGGTTAGTCATTCCCACGGCATTGGGTTTGGGAGGGTTTCCCTGTCGTGTCAGCAAACAACAACTTGGGCGAACATTTTCAGCTATTTCGCCCACCTTCCTTCTCACACCTCAACCGATACACTCAACTATATCGTGCCCACGCACGCGCACTCGTTCACGCACACGCACTGTATAAACACGCGCATTAGCACGCGTGCCCTAACCCAATTTTTACTCAGTCTGCTCACACTCATACACAGACCTGGAGCTTTCGCACGCACAACCTCGCGCAGCTCTCGGGTCCTCTCGGCGAGATAGTTGTGTCTCACTACGACGGTCCTTTGAGCGGAGATTTACCATTCCAAGCCTGTCCCATTCCACAAGCTCATAACCTGCTGTCCATTGTAGCTGGAGGCAAAATCGCTAACAGGGCCCAGGCCAATCTGGCGTCTACCATGGCCCCCGACGAGGCTGTGAAGCGAGGCTTGAGCTGGTCTGGCCATGATAGCTCAAGATGTGGGTATAAGGCGGAGAGGGATCCCCAGCGAGAGGGAGAGCTGGCTACGCTGGGGTCGGGCCAGACACAGATCTGATTTTCACCCCAGGGGTCCCGTTCATGCAGGGTCCGATCTGACAGCAGGGCGTTGACATGCATCTTCGAGTTGCAAGGCTCTGCTCTTGACCTCCTCGGCGTCGACTTATCACCTATATTTTACCCCCTCTCCACGCCATCCCATTTCCTTGTCATATCGGATCCGCAGTATGCTCAGGGTCGCATAATTGGCCCCAAGGGCGTGTCATTAGCCTCGTCGACTTGACCCAACCCCTCGTCCGGCGACATCCGTTCAACGCCTGCTCGACACGCCACGTCCACCCCCCCTGTGGACCTCTCTCCACAAGATGGCGGCGGATGCTACTGACGTGCAACTGCAGGCTGGGTACTTCATCTGTCGTTCTTTGTTCGTTTTTGCAGGACTGGGTTGGCTTAGCGTGTGGGCACTGTTGAAAAGAAAAACAAACAAACAAGGTACTTCTGCTGGCCTTGCCAACGTCGGTGAAGGTGTGTTCATATGCAATGTGTGTGTGTTTGTGGGCTTGTGGTAGGGCAGATAACGGTTTCTGGGGGCTAATCTGCCAGGGATAATAACTAGCCATGTCTGATCAGGATCGAGAGAGCTGGCAAAACATCCAGAGACTTGCCCCGACAACTCACTAACCCACCCAAAACGCCCTCTCTCTTTCTATGCGAGTAATATTTAGCACACTGTGGGGTCGCGCCTCTCCCGTCTCATCCCTACCTGCTCGGTCGTGGGTCCTATCCAGATACATCAGCATTCTTGACCCAGGCCATCCTGTGTCTCTCGGTCCCTTTCTACTAGCACCAATACATACTCGAGATTTGTCGGGGTCTGATTTGGACCTGATTTGTCTTAGGCTGGCCGGTAACTTCCTCGTTCACCCATTCCACGTCGATGGTTATATTTTGAAGGGCATCCATCCCCTCGAAAAAAAAAACATTCCCGCCAAGATCCATCAGACATCAGGCCTCCTCCTGTAACAGTCAACTTTGCAATGTTTCTTGCGTGACCTTCTTGAAAACATTGTGGAAACGGATCTTGAACATTCTTACTTTACCCTCCTTTGAACGGTTCGAACACACCACACTTTGCTCCCATTTTCTATCTCGGATTTTCCACACACTCCCTGCTTTTCAACTCTCCTTTGACAGACACAGTCTCTTAATCTATTTTAATACTTTTCTTCATCACGAATAACAAACAAACAATACACAATATGCAGTTCGATCCAGAATTCCGCTTCGACATGGACGAAAGCTATGGTCTGTGCAGCCAGTCCATGTCGTGCCCTTCGACTTCCAACAGCTTTTCTTCCGCCTCATCATCAGCTTATGATCCCTTTACGCCAAATTCTCGACGATCAACACCTCACGAGCTGTCTACAATGGAATTCGACGGCTCGTACAACACCACTCACAGGGTTGACCTCACTCCACCTTCGACGATGAACAAGTTCATGTTTGGCCACGTCAAGACGGAACCTGAGCAGATGCACTTCCCTGACGTTCTCCCCGGCACTCCAATGAAGCGAGAGTCCCTTAGTTTCGACTACGAGCCGGTTTTGGACATGAACATGGCGCAGAACGGGTCCATGGGATCTTTGACACCATCAAACTCTTTTGGCATGTACGCCATCTCACCTGATGCTGCATTGGGTGCTACTTCCTTCATGATGACTCCAACTCAGAGCCTTTCTGGCTCCGAGGCTGCTGACACATCGTCTTCCTGGTCATGCGCCAATGATAGCCCCATTTCGTTCTTCCCCAACAAGCAGCAGCTGGCCAGCGAATTCGAGGTTCTCGACCTTGACCGCCACTCAATGTCTCCCTACCATGTTCATGATCCCGCTTCACCAAACCGCATGCGAGCCCAGCGCAAGATGATGGTCCACGAGATTCAGAGAAAGACGAATGAGCTTCATCGCGCTCAGATCCGCTCTACTCGGAAGCGATCGGTCAAGCCCGAGTCTGTACCTGTGGACGTGGTTCGCAGAGCTATGTGCAAGTGCGATTATCCCGGCTGCCACAAGGCATTTCGCCGTAACGAACATCTCAAGCGACACAAGCAAACGTGAGTTTCCCGTGGAGTCTCAGGACACCACATTACGTGACCAGAATGTAAGACTGATAGCAAGTAGTTTTCACGGTGAGGGTCCCAATCGCTTCTCGTGTGAATTCTGCGGGAAGGACCAGTTCAACCGTCAAGACAACCTCAACAATCACCGCAAGCTTCACGCCCGACCCAACAGCCGCAATCGTGGTGTTGAGTTCATCCCTGCTGCTGTGCCCGTGATCGAGCAAGAAGAGCGCAGCCGAAAGCGAAGAGCGCCTCCCAAGTCCAAAACGGACAAGCGCGACCTGGAGTACTAGGCGGAAATGTGATGACTCTCCGGGTACCTTACTGAAGCAAAATGCATCTATTTCAATTTTGCAGGTACTCTAACAAAGGAGTTGAGGCCGGTGAAGACGAAAAAGATGAGACACGCAGCAAACCGCTCGCGTTATCCGTTTGGATACATACACGCATACGTTTTACATACACGACACACCTGGCGGGAGCGGGGTAGAAACACGAGAAGGGAAAAAAGAAAATAAATGCCCAGAGAGACAAGCTGGGATGTCACATTTGCCCGCCGCCGTCGCCCTAGCACAGCAGAAAAAGCACCGATAGGTGTCCCCATTGGGCATATGAGATGGGATGCGAGACGTTTGAGACGACCCGGAATGTGGTTTTAAGTCATGAGGTGGCGTCTCCCATGGGAGACGGAAGCTTGTTCTTTTTCCTTTTTTTTTTTTTTTGTGTTTGTTTGTTCGTTGTTGTGTCGCATGAGTATTTGTGCCACACATCCGAGCCCATTATCAATGGGGTTCATTGGCGTTGCGGCTTTTGCTTTTTACTTTTCATCTTTCAGGGTGTTGTGGCTGCATATTATTTACTTTGAACCAATTCCCTCGCACCCTGCCACTTGAGACAAGGAGTAGGGGTTCAGTGCCTTTGATTGCAAAGGTCAGAGAGGCATATGGGGAACAAAATGGTTCACCCCCCCC
>VTGD01000234.1:0-28960 GCA_013406985.1 Calonectria crousiana | reverse complement strand
AATTACATAGTAAAATGAGTTGTATTGATTCTGGAAGTCATTGATGTCACTCGAGGTCACTTTGCTTTTGCTGGGGTCATGTGGGGCGGGGTACGGAGGTGGAGGGCTAAGGCACTCAAAGGGATAAGTAAAAATGCAATTCATAATTTTTGCTATTAGGAATTGTTGAACTATATTTTTTGCGAGCTTAAAAGACAAATAGAGTCCACAGAGCCAAATCTCTTAGCCCACATGGCAGGCGTTAGACCTTTTTCATCTTTTGAATTGACATCAACCCGACCCGTCTCTAACAACAAGCGCACAATTTTTGCCCCTAATATCGATCCGGCAGCATAGGATAGAGGTGTGCGGCCGTTATTATCTCTTGAATCAATTTCAACAGAGCTAGTTGCTAAGAGAAGCTTGATTATTTCTGTTCCCCTATATAGCTCTGTAGCATAGGATAGAGGTGTGCGGCCATTATTATCTCGTGAATCAATTTCAACAGAACTAGTTGCTAAAAGAAGCGTAATTACTTCTTTTCCTCCTGATATTGCAGCATAGGATAGAGGTGTGCGGCCGTTGTTATCTCTTGAATCAATTTCAATAGAGCTAGTTGCTAAGAGAAGCTTGATTATTTCTGTTCCCCTATATAGCTCTGTAGCATAGGATAGAGGTGTGCGGCCATTATTATCTCGTGAATCAACTTCAATAGAATTAGTTGCTAAAAGAAGCTTGACTGCTTCTTCTCTTCCAAGTCCTGCTGCATAGGATAGAGGTGTGCGGCCGTTGTTGTCTCTTGAATTAATTTCAATAGAATCTGCTGCTGAAGAAAGCTTGAGTATTGAGTCCTTTCCTCCAAATCCTTCAACAGCATAGGATAGAGGTGTGCTGCCACTAGCACTTCTGAAATTTATTTCAATATTATCCACTTTCAATAACCGCTCGACGACATGGGTATGGTTATAGACAACGGCGAGTGAAAGTGCCTTGCCAAGTGGAGCATTATTCGATTCACCTTTACTATCAAAGGAGTTTAGCAGTAGATTTACAATGTCAAGATGTCCATTTGCAGAAGCACTGCACAACAGTGGTCGCCTTTTAGTATCCGTAGAGTTCAGATCGAACTCGCCGATTTTTAACAGATGTTCTGCAACAGCTGTATAGCCATGCGTAGCTGCCCATGGCAAAGTATGAGCTTTTCTATTCCCAATTGTGTACACCTGCAAATCGAGTGCGCTTGTGTGCTTCAGAAGATCGGCTGCGGCGTCGTGGCCATTGATTAACGCCGCAAACAAAGGATGCTTATATTTTTCCTTTGTCATACTTGGGAATTCGCCACAGCGAATCGCACTCCTGACAAGCGCTGCGTGCCCATGTTCGGCCAGTATATAGATCAGAGTCGGCTCGGAGGTATATCGGCGGCTGTCGAACTTTTGGAAAAAGTTATAGTAAGTGAGCCATTTCCCCAAATCAAACTTTTGAATGAACACATCCTCAGAGCTGGAATCTTCAGAAGCATTGGCATGATAGAGCAGATGGGATGTTGCATACTCCATAAATGGATATGTGGATGAGACACTCTTTTGCGAATCCTTCATATTTTGAGAAGATGGTTTATCAAGTCGTTTTAATACTTCCAGCAATTCAATATCATCGATTGCAAAGTAGTTTTCACAGCAACGCTTTAGTCGCTCGTGGCTGTGAGCCTCAAATGCGATTGTCAATTCCGGCCACAAGTCTCGGATACCATTCTCCTTGATCAAAAAATCCCGCACTGACTCATGGATAAATTGAATCGTAGCAGACTTTTTCGACTTTGTGACTTCGGCAAGGCCTTTGGACGAACTGAGTAAGAAAAGTTTCATATCATCGGTTGTTATCATTTCCTGGTCCCACTTGACCAAGTTGTCAGGTGATGGATCCAATCCAGACACAAGCGCAAAATAAAACTCCTCACATGTCAATGGACGCCTGGCGTAGAGAACCCATTGGATACACAGTAGCAGGTCGTTCATATTCTCCTTGTCTCTTGTTAGAATATCTTTGAACAGCTCGCTTAGCTTGGGAGGTAGTTCCTCAAGTCGCTTCTTGACTGCAAATATGCGCCCTTTCTGGAATTCCTTGTTGAGAATATCAACAACAAGAACAACCCACATGAACACCCCGGCTGCTTTCTCGAGGATTCCAGATATTACAGTCGCTCCTGCTGTTCCTTTACCGGCTCGGAGTTTGCTACGGACATACTTTTCTAGGTCTTGGCTGTGTCCAGGCTGGTCTTCCAAGACAACCCTCAGGCCATCCTGGATTTCAATGTGCGGATAATGGCGGCTCGAGAAGCAAATGTAGAGTTTAGATGCACTATTTGATGCAACACCTCCCAGAGCTTCAAAGTCTTCCACCATGGCCTCAACCTCGTCTTGGTCGCATTCATCCAATGCATCGATGAAGCAGGTCAAAGTTCGCTCGCCTATTTGCGCAACTGCCTCGGCAAAAAGGTCTTTGAGCGTGTCGGTTTCCCAGGAGATTGATTCAGCTTGATTATGAGCCATGGCAAACTGGTCAAAGATTTGACCAATGTCTGGGAAACTGTTTAAGAGCTGGACCAGTAAGGATCGGTACATGCCGTTTGTGGTCCTTTCGAGTTCTTCTCCTCTGGCGTTGAAGAAGAACGAAGCGATAGCTGCGTTCGGGGTATTTTTGTAACGGGCACAGGCTTTAGTGTAGGTATATTTCATCAACGTGGACTTGCCCGCGCCGGGTTTTCCACTGATCCATAAAAAGCCATGATGTTCTGGGTACCTTTGTGGATCCAGCCAGCCGATATAGTCGGGATGGTCGAGAAACCATTTGCAAGTCTGTGTGTGGGCAGCTTTGATAGTGGCGTGTCGGGCGTCGATTTGATCAAATTTCAAAGACTCGAAAATCGAGCTTCGTCTAGCTTCAAGAGATTGTGCTAGATGACTTTTTTTTAGCGCAGGTTTCGCAGAACAAAATTTAAAACCTACTCGAAGAAAATGAATCAATATGCGGATGGACCCTGTGAAGATTTCTTGCGGGCATCATCGAGAGCAGTTCCTTAGTGTAAGCTGCAGCGACTGCCGTGGCGTATGGCTGCCATTTTTTATTTTTATGCGAATCCGAATAGTCACAAATGCCTCTCACTATGAGAGAAGGAAGGTTATCCATTAGCCCTGCAGCCTCCATTTCGAAGCAGATGACGTCCAAGTCAGTAGCTAGTCTCTTGCGAGTGGCTCCATCCTTTATCACTTGGTTGCCAGATGCAATTTTTCCATAATGAATTTGGGGTTCATTATTCTGCCTTGGCGGTCTTGATGTAAGCTTCGAGATACAGCACTGGTCGCAATCTTTATTTGGCTGGACATGATGATACGTATGGTGAAACAAACGATCTGGTAGGCCGGGGTGGGCATACCCGAGCATATGTGATTTATGCTGGGATATCTTACTGAGGATGATGGGCACTTGGCTCGGTTGACTGTTGTGGTGTGCTTGCAATCTTGAGACAGCAGTCAAAAGTGATTGAGGTGGTCTGGTGGGGATGCTTGTCGGGTGAAATTGGCTATCTGTCAGGGTTTTGCCAAAATCATACTGGACAACTTGATGACTGACGACAATGTCGCCCAGTCGCACATCGACATTGTCGGGTACCCCACCGCCGACTCCAACCAGAAAACTTTTATCTATCGAGGGAAAAGTCCTGCGCATATCGTTGGCCACAATGGCGGCGTTGTTTGTGCCATAATGACCGGCTGGGAGACACGTCATGACGACATTGTGATCCGAGATGCGGCCAAGAAGGTACGTGTTGCTATCGTGCGGCTTGCTTGGAAGGGGCTCGTGGGTCTGGTCCATCATGGCTTCTGCCGCAGTCATCTCAATCGGCAGAGCGCATATCCACCCAATGGTATAATCATGATAATCGAGACGTTCGTTTTCATCGGTGCTGGAGGGGCGTGGTCGTTTCGAAGGATCAGCGAAGGGTTCGTCGCTCGGGCATGGTCGCTTTGCTGCGGAGGTGGCCATATCGGTTGCATGCATTTAATGCATATGGCTGGGTGAAATCTTGGAGCGGCTGGAAGATGGTACTCGGGGGATAGAAGGCGGATATTGGGACAGATTGAAGTTGAAGAGGGGAATTTGCCAGCCACGTTTGACTGAATGACCACATCGCAGCCTGATCTCACAAACTGCATTGTGGCCGCATTGTGATTGGGTAGCCACAGACAACAGCGTACCCACTGGAGTCAGGCAGAAGCGTGAGATTATTGCTGAAATGGATGTTGGTAAATGCTCCTTGAGATCATAGTACCACATGAGAAATAGGAAATTTTCATATTTCAAGACAAGTGTTAGGAGTTGTAATGCGCAAACAACCTCCAAACGCAACAACATGCTCAGGACCATCGGCTCCTCTCACTGATCCGGCGTGTGCTGCGACAAGCTGACTAAAGCTCCAACCAGTCCTGTTCCTATCCGCTGGAAATGGCATTCGATTGGACGGTAGAACCCCTTGATGTGCCAAGCGACACCGTCCTCAGCTCCACGAAAATACAAAGGCTGGAAATAACCCGACAATGGCCAGATGACATTATTTCTTTCCGCTCCCGCCTACCAAGCCTCCCCCGCCATGTTGTGTTATCTCGCCATAGGCGTGCCAACATTGCAAGAATAAAATAAGACGCCAAACCCAACGCAAAAAAAACACAATTTGAGGACTGGAAGGACAGAAAAATTAGTATGTGAAGGGTGGTGGTGCTCTGCAAACGAGAGAATAAAAAATAAAGAACGAGTCCGTGAACTTTGTATACCAGTACCAACGGTTACCCCACACCTACATGCATCGATCTTTGTCCTTTCCCCTCATCATTTTTACTCGTTAACTCTTTTTCACTTATTACTCTCTATCTTCGCGCTGTTGGTTGCGATGCGACAGCCCTTCAGCTTGGGAACACCTTGCTGAGCGTAGAGGAAGGACTTGGCACATTGGTTACTATGCATATCTTTTCAGCAATGGCGTCCATCTCAGTGCAAACGTCGCAAGATTTCAGAATGAAGGTTCTTTGCCAGCGTGGAAGGCGAATGATGAGCCTTCGGAAGCAGTCGGCATGTATAGACTTTTGGTTGACGAGTTTGGTTCATCAGACTCCAGCCAAAGCTGCGCCGAACCTTGGCTACCGCATGCACAGCGAGGTGGTTGAAGCAAACTTTGCAAAATGGTTTTCACCACCAAAGTGTCAGGTCTATAATCCTCTACGTATTCTGTTGACACTTGTGGAGGTAGTATAAACAGCTCAATGGGTCAGGAATTTGGAAGAAATCTCTCATCCTTAATATTACCATCCACCAGGACCACAAATCCCCTGACAACACAATACATTTATCAAAACACCAAAATGAGAACTCGCCTATTTGGCCTTTTTATTTTCATGGCCTACGTTGTTTCTGCTCATGCTAGGGTACTTGCCTTTCATTTCTTAGGGGGCCGCCCTCGCTTATGCACTCACGACAGTCTATACTGTGGTGGGAGTATTAAATTTTTTCATGGTAAGTTCCTAACATGATGAGGAAATAAGGGCACATCTGAAGAATGTCTAGACAGCCCTAACCTGATCGAAAAACTTGGACTCGAGGGGGGCTTGGTGGATAAAAAGGTCGAGCATTATTTGTTTTATTGTCGTAAATCTAAACTCGAAATGTTCGAGCATTGTGAACATGGCTGCATCGAGCAACCTGGAGCACGTGACTTTTGCGCCTTGAATGAGTTCTCATGGGGGCTTGACGGGCCTGAAGATGGTAGGGGACCGAGGGGTTAAAAAGGCACAAGACCTTCTTGGTTACACCAACATGTACGCTCGGTTCTTGAATCTCTCATTGATACCGCCAAAACCAAACCGAAAACCAATGCAAAATTCAATACCAAAGACAGATAGCTCTCACTATCTCCTTGAAATAACCTGAGATGCTGAGCAAGGACATGGGAGGTATGAGTCAGAGGCGGAGGATGTTCGGTCAGAAATTACGTCACCATGATGCTACTGAACTTTGGATCATATTATCAACGGACTGTGCCCTGTTAATTTATTTATTCACTTGGGCCATCACAACTAAAGCATTCTAAAAACCACCGATAAAATGAATGTGTTGACGAGCGCCGAGTACACGCTCTACTCCTCTCCTTTCTCCTTATATTCAATGATGGCGCGTCACACTATCCAACTGGGCCCCACGACGCATAACGCCAATAAGCCTCAAAAGATTACACTCAGATTCATCAACCACAAGGCCAATGAAAATTTAAACGAGGATTACCTCAGCGTCAACCCCAAAGGCCAGGTCCCCGCCATGACCGGCAACGTCCTCGAGGAAGCGCTTACCGATAGTCGCTCAATCTCGCTTTACTTGGCCAAGAAGCACTACCCAGCGATGCTGCCTGCGCAATGCGCTGACGAAATTGAGAATCTTCTTAAGAGGCTTCATTCCATCTACGGCCTGTCGTACAGTAACCGGAATCCGACAGAGCAAATGAAACGACACAACCCTTCACCGGTAGATGACATTCTCAAAAGAACTGATCTAAGCCCTGAATATCGCATAGCTCTTCGTAATAAGCTCAGGTTGTATGTTGCTCCTCTTTGCACTGATTTGATCTTGTCCCTCAGTCATCTGTTCTCATCCTCTGCCCATACTATCATCACTGACTGCATGGATGACGCAGCCACAACGAGAACAATGCTATAGCCTTTCAGCCAGCCATTGTAGCCAAAGCCCGTGACAATCTACAAGCTATCTTTGCAGAAATCACAAAGTATGTCGCGCGAAACGACAATTCCGACGAGTTTGAGTGGATCTTTGGCAACCAGGTAGGCCCAACCGTACTTGACAGCCATCTCCTTCCGATCGTGCTGCGCTGTCTTGACGCCGGTAATGCCGAGCTCGTTCCCCAGGAGCTACAGCGCTGGGCCAGAGCCAAGTCAAAAAGTTCTTCGTGGATAAATGTGATGCATGGCAGACCAACACAGTGGGACCCTTCGATGGGACCCATTACAGATATACATGAGATGATGTTCCTTTGAGGTTTCTTGCCACCGGGTTTTCCGTTGCCAGTTTTCGATATGTGTGACCGCCATGTTTTATGGACTGTGGCGAGGGAGCCGGGGCGCACCAGCAGTTAAGCGGTTCCGGGGTTGACCAAGAGCCTGAACGGGGCAAAATATTATTCCCTTAGGTGTATGTCAAAATGAGACTCATATATCTCGTTTCCATCTTCAGCAAACTGAGAAGAAAACGATTTGCCGCAACACCCAGTGATGCACCCTGTGTGTTACGGAGAATTTAGTAAAAAGATAAAAATAGTTGGTTGGTTGATATGAGCTCGAAAAGCCATTCGCACCTGTACTTTATTCTAGAATGAGCCTTTTATTGTGGCAGCCTGGTTGGGTATAGGGTGTGGCTATCTTCACTAAATACGTGGGATGTTTTGACGGCCTGGTTCACGTGCCCTGAGCAAGGATGAATCATGCACGTCCTAGAACGGAAGTGCCTCGTGTTGGCCCATGTTCATGAAGGAAGCAGAAGCGAATTCTCCATCTTTTAACCTTCTGTACCCCATGATGCCGACTGTAGAATGCATCCGGTCTCTGAATTGACTGTGGATTTGGGTCAATGAGAGAAGCGGAAGGCCGGAGACTGACCAAATACAGAACAAAATAGTGGGATAGTGGGAAGACTGGAAGGATCCATGGACTCTGTCACGTCAATCAACTGGTTAAAGACAAGCTTGTCTGGGAAAGGGTGGAGAATTGTGGAGGAATAGGCAAGGGCCAAGCAATCAAGTGTCATTCGCTACGGCAAGGTGGAGCACACATCGCTGGAGTGTGGAACGGAGATTTTCGCCCAGGCCGAGGCTACTGACTCTCAATTCGGGAGCTGTACGTAATTATTAAACAGTGAGTGAGCTGCAGTCCTGGGAATCTCAATGGCTGTGCCAAGAAGAAGAATGAATTTCATATGCCCAATAACAACACCGCGACATTGATACCCTCAAGGGATGATAACGTCTGCTCTGCTGTTGAGTAGCAAGTTCAGGAGGTTGCTAGGCTTGCTGCTGGCTCGGTACTCTGCCTGTTCATTGTTGTATTGGACGGGAATCATCGTAAAAATAAACAAATAAAAATCCCCGATCATTGCCATTGACCCTTCAGCCAGATTAAAAGCTTATTCGCCCGGCCGCGCTTCCACGTGGTAGCAATTCAAATCTGCCTGCCGATCAGGCCTCTTTTTGAATGGTTCGATATAGGGTTGAATGAGCGACAGGGCAATGTGCATGGCAAATGGACCCCGACAGCCGCGGCTTTCGCTTGGTTGGTCTTGGCGCTAGGAAGCCGGCAGACAAGGTTTGCCGGGGTCTGGTGGCTACGCCCTAAACTCGTCACGAGTCCATGGTTCGTTCATCCACGGTGCCAAGACCCAAAGGCTCCTCCTACAAGTGCGAAGGCGTTCATACATATGAACATTGTATTCATTCTCATTGGAGGAAATATCATGAAACTCTATTTTTCATTTATTTATTTATGCCTTGTCAGATTGAAACCTGGTGGGTGGAAGCACAGTACTTTTCATCTCTCCGCGGATCCAGGTTCATCGCTGCTCCAAGGTTTCAGCCCCTGAACCTTGGGAGCCACAATCGCTGCTACCCATCCCAACGGGTAGCGATGATTTTTGCGAAAAGCTGCTGTGCCCATCAAGATGTGGAGACAAGGCCTGTACAGATATGGAAGTAGGAAAATATGTCCGGTTGACCCTCGGGGACCTTCTGTACCGGACCCTGCTCCTGTTAATTACGAATGCCCGAATGCAGACGTAATATTTGCGGTGATCTTCACATGGGTCACTCATGACGGGCCTTAACAGCCCGATGCCCCAGGAAATGATCTCAACAGTCTTTCCTTCGCCAAGACTGGCAGAACCTGTGCAATCATGGCTGGCACTGTGCCTTTCGAGGCAGAGGCCTATACATATCTTGCCCTCGACATTCTCATCGTCGGTTTCAGATTGTACTGGAGAGCGACGCCAGGTGGGCTTCGCAGCTTGGAGATACATGACTATCTCATGGCAGGGGCCCTCGCGGTCCTAATCGTGGAAACCGTGCTCGCTTGTACCGCTCTGACGGTATACGATGGGATCACCAACAATGACATGACGGATCACCAACGGGCCACATTGGACCCTTCCAGCAGCGAATATGCAGACCGGTACGTTTGCTAGAACGGATCAATCAACTTGCTACGGAAACGATTTAAACTAATTTCACATCATCGCAGAGTTAATGGGTCCAAGGCACAAGTCGCCCAGTGGTTCCTGTATCCCATGGCTGTATGGCTAATAAAAGCATCAATGTGTGCCTTTTATTCGCGCCTCACTGTAAGAGACAACCTCCCAACCGCCCATTCACTGCTTAACTGAGTATGCAGGCGGGACTGGACTCGTATAGGAATAGAATCTTAGTCGGGTATGTGCTGATGGCCACCACATACGCCGCCTGCGTTCTATGCGTTTTCTTTAGTTGCCATCCCTTTCCAAAAAACTGGCAGATCAATCCAAATCCAGGAGGTATGGAAACACGGGACATTTCAAACATTTGTCAACGTCTAACAAGCTTTTTTTGTTCATCTAGGCTTTTGCTTACCCGCCATCAATTCGATCAACATCCATGTGATTCTATATCTGAACCTGTTGACCAATCTCTATCTTGCGATTATCCCGATCCCAATGTTATGGAAAGCACGCCTCAGCCCAGCAAAGAAAATAGGCCTCATTGTGATCTTCACGGGTGGAATTTTCGTAATGATTGCCGGGTTCTTTAGGTGTATCGTGATACAGAGCGTAAGTTGTTTCTCTAATCGCAAATAGCATATCCAATACTCACGTAAAGACAGCACCCAAACACTGGCGCCTTGGATGCAACCAGGTGGGGACTGCGAGAGTCATTCGTTGCTATATTCACAGCCAACCTGCCTCTCATCTGGGGCTGGATGCGTCAAGTGTCAAAGCCAATCCTAGGCTCGCTTGCATCAACAACCAAGCGACAATACAAGAGTCACTCGGGCTCATATAGCATAAAGCTGAGCGACGGCAATGATTCACGAACGACAAAGAGTCATCAAACATCATCTACTATCCGATCTAAAACCGATGAAAATCCCAAGATATTGACCCACGAGCGCGAAGGCAGTACTGAGAGAATAATGACGCCGTCGATGTACTACAATGAGATGATAAGAGAAACCACCATGGCGAAACCACCAACCACGGTTCCTGAAAATGAGGAGGTAACATCTCACAAATCTGATAGTCGGGCGTGACGGAATAGATGGAGTGATATTTTAACCTTGTGCCCTCAAGCTGGAGCTTTGCGAGCTGCAAGCACATCCAAATCGAAAGTTTTCAGGGTTCCATGCATAAGCTCTATAGAAAGAGCAGCGTTCATGCCAGCGAAATAAAAGAAGCCGCTACATAATCCTCGTTTTCTCAAAGTTATCATTGATTGAACGATTGTATATGTATACAGACTACATAGTTAATGAATAATAAGCCTTCTTTTTTTAAATTTTTTTTAGCTGGTTTGCACCTCGAACGGGCTCCTCCCTCCTCACTCTGGAAGTGGGCTGGTATTGAGAGAGCGATTTGGACTTGAGTACCATTTGATAATCCGACTCAAAGACACTGATACCGTGTGTTTACTGGGTTAAAAGGAAACGTAACGAATCCAGCCGGATACCTAGGAACCAGGCTATCAAACAAAGACTATAATTTACGTTAATCAGCATTGAATTTTCGCTTCAAACTAAACCCTTTTATATTATCCTTGCTTTAATACAGTTACAAATCCATCTCGTGATCTCGCTACGAGATCAGTACTGCCTTCAATGTCTACATTGTCCGAGCGCCAACCCTCTTCATTCCTTAACAGTCGATTCTGCGAGGGTCGGGATTTCCCGTCCGCAACGCCTTGTGCACTTGGTTTCTGATTTCGAAACTCTGATGAATCCTGACTCGGCTCCGACTGTTCCCTGTTGCTCAAATAGGGTCGTAGAGTAGGGAGGCAGGCGATTACAACAGCGGTATTGCACTCAAGGCAGTACCACAACACTATGTCGAATCCAGTATTAATTAGATGATCCCCTGAAAGCAAAATTATCCAAATCAAGTAGCCTACCTAGTAAACTCAATGGATCGTCGTGTTCTCCTTGTACAATCACAAATCGAAGTGTACTTATCGTAATATTGATCAAACCGAGGAGGAAGGTGGCGTACAGCCCTATTGTAAGAGAAGTATTCATCGGCATGTTTGGTACGATAAGCCAAGGCAATGCAAAAACTAATAATGGCTGGTTAAAAGAGAATCTTGATGTTGTTGCGCCGAATACTTGCCTAGAACATCACCATATACATGAAGGGACCAGGCAATAACGTATGATGTATGACCAGATGTGGCAAAACAAACAAAATCAACAAAGCTAAAAGTATCAAATATGAGCATAATACTGAGCCCTACGCAAAACCACTCACCTCTTCCCACAAATGGTCAAAACCAGCACAATACTTACAATGTAGGCCACGGTGTTGTAAATCATCGTTGCCCACAGAAATATTCTACGCTTGACCATGAATATTGGAAAGATCCGAATGTATATTGCTAGCAATGCTGCCTTGCACAAATACAACGTTGTCAAAAGTGGGATTTGGGATAGCCAGAGTGACTAATCATGATTGTTAGTCCAATTCCAACATTGTTGAATTACTCACCTTGCCAATCTTATTTAGATTCTCATAGTTACCTCGATAACCGTGTAAATGCAGCGTCACACTTCGGTCAATTGCGCCAAGGTCTGCGAGGACGGTGTACGCAATATTTGTCGACAATTCAGCCAAAACGGCGGCACAAATGATATAATCGCTCCATATTAACTTTTGCTTCTGAATCCTAAGGCGGAGATAAAGACGGGCAGCGACTGCGGCTCCAGCGATGGCGGCAATGATCCACGCTGAACTCTGCTTCTGTTTAGCAGGAACCGCCAGATGTGGTGGAATAATTACCAGGACTGCCACCGGACCCGGAGAGTACCAGCGCATGATGCTGAATGGATAGAGTGGCAGCAGTGCAAGAGGGCGGTTGCTTGGTTCGGCCCGAGATACTGTTGATCGCAACTGCTAGAAGTGGGGAAGGAAATGAAACCACCAAATATCTGCAAAAAGGGGGGTGGCAGCGTCATAACCATGATCCGAGCGCATGCAAGTCTCTTCATTGGGCAAAAGCATGTCACAAGTCTAGACCGGTCTTAGAAAAAGCATGGGTCAATCAAGTAACCGAAATAAAAATGGCGTCACGCCTCCAAGCCAACTGTCAGGTCAGCGCCACATTTCAAAATCGGATTTCAGCTATCCCATGGTCCAAGTGGCGGCTGTTGGAAGGGCTTTCAGGGCGATATCTTCAAAGGCGGCTTAGTGCATACTTCCAAGCCATAATTGCCTTGCTTCAAGGTATTTGAGAGTATGAGACACGGCAGGGGTAAATGTCTCGCGAAATCGCGAGTCATGTCGCACACCGTCCTAGTGAGAAGATCCATACCATTTAAAGATGAGACTTAAAGCCTCTCGCCATCCACATGCTTTACGTTTTTTGAGCATAAAAAAATTTTGCTTTCGGAGTAGCCTCCAAATGTGTACCAGCCGAGGGAACAGCTGTGAGCAAGCCCATGTCCAAGAAACACGCAGGCAAGTCACTGATTCGGTCCATTTGTTCAAGGTCTTCATTTTTATTATGTCTTTTGCAAATGCAGGTCTCCACTTGCGCCTAGCGCCTTGGAATCCTCGATCATATAACACTCTTCTACGTGCTTATCAAACCAAGATAGAATTTCACTCTGGTCAAGATCCGCAAGTCTATCCGGTAAACAAGGATATGTCTTCTCTTCCCCATATACTTTAGTTCAAATTCCATTTCCAAACACGCAATCGTGAAGTCCGTCATCTTTCTCTACCCAGGTCTCCAAAAGCACAGCCTTCCGAAACGAGATATCAAAACCGCCATCCTTTGAGGTAAGTGGTTTCCAAATAATTTAGTCGCTGTGGTTACACAGCACAGAAGCCAGCTCTCCCCTTGCTTCACTCGAAAGAATTTCAAAAATTTGCCTCCTTGCCTCATTTTCAAGAGCAACGGTTTCATCGTTCCTAATGATTGCTGCTGCTTCAGCTCCCTTTCATGTTCTTTCTCCTTGGTACCTTCCACAATCGCTCATTTGGTCTGATGGCGTGTGCCCTGGTGAGGTAGACTCAAACTGTTCCCGAATAGCTCCCCGATATTCAGATGGCTATTAATAAATAGATTCGCCATTTCACGACATCGAAATACTATTTGGTGTTGGTTGGAGGGATCTCATCTCTCAATTCTGTCTGATGTAAGCCAGTTTGCTATTTTAAGGAACATATTTTCATATTAGCTACATTTGATACTTTCCCATCTTTATCAAACTAGTTAAATAAAGTTCACTTCAATGAAGCGTTTATATTCGTTAGTCACCTTCTCTACGTGCCTTAGTAATCTGTTTTCGCCTATCCCCTAATTCTCTCCGAAAAGCGTTTAAAAATCGCTTCGATCAATAGGGTCTTGTAGGTCAGCTAATTTGTTTCATTTTTGTCTTGATTGCTGTTTCCCGATTTGCCTAGAATTAAATTAGGGAACATTGTTTCCAATTAAGCCAACATTCCAATCACGTTAAGAGATACAATTTTGGTCAAGTGATTGTCCAGCAACTCGAAAGGTCTACCCTGTAGCAAGTCCTTAGTTGTACAAATTCGAAGCAGACAGACTAATTTCAAAGATAAAGCAAATTGGCACAGGAAATTAAATAAAAATGATTTTCTTGGAATATCAGGTCTTAAAAATTGGGACCTTATATCTGTAGGCAGTTGCTAGAGTTCTCACGAAAACTCCCGAAAGTAAGTCGAGTAATAAGCACATCTATCCCTTTGAGTGTGCTAAGACTGCATTTAGGTACCTAGCAAAATATTATGCTGCGTATAGGCCTCAAAATTTAAAATATACCGGTTTCTTATTAAATTATCCAATAAGATCATAATTAACATCCCTTCTATTGGTATAAAGTTTTATTTTATTTTCTTGTCGTCCTTTTTTGGCGGCTTAAATGCGGTGGGGTACGGAGGTGCAGTCTTAGCACACTCAAAGGGATATGACAATCAGTCTAAGAGATTTTTCAAGTAGCATCATTTCCTTCGTCAAAATATACTAGAAAAGCTTGCACCAAGATGTTGTTTTTTTCATTAGCCGTCAATGGTGAAGACACTACGGACATGACATGTAAAGTTAAAAAGCTATTACATAAATTATCCACGCAGAACGATGAGGAACTTTGCCATGATGATGATGCATATACTCGCGTGGTTTTCGGTCTAACTCAGTCAAATTATTGCAGGACTCCTTTTTCATGCCAAGGATTTTCCTTGGATCAAGTTATTTTGTGAACCGTGGCGTGAAGTTAGGCCTGCTAGGGCCAGCTAATTGGGCCAGTTTCGCATGGAGTAAGGTTGCGGCCGATGCGGCCGCATTCCCCGCACCTGGCCCTCCGGCAGTTGCATGCTTTCGCGCTAGATGGGAAGGAGGACTAAGCTCTCGGGTACGTGTGTCAATCAACGAAGACAGGAGGTAGGCTACTCAATCTTTGTTGCGGGTTGTCCAGCGATCAGCCAAGCGTGTGCGTGCGGCAGCTTCAAATTGGAATCACGCTATCAGACCAGTGTCCGACTCTCCCAGATCCCTGGGTTTAAAACGTCTCGGGCGTGTCGTGGCGTGCGGCCGACCTCCGCCTCACCCCGAAACAAGACTCGTCTCCACCATGGCAACCCGTAGCGATCAGGCCTGCAAAGCTTGCAAAAAAGGGAAGCGGCGGTGCGATAAGGGCGTCCCAGAATGCGGCCTCTGCCGGCGAAACAACAGGTTGTGCGAGTATGGCATCGCGGCCGACCCTCAGCCGACGGCTAGCGACTGGAGCTTCCTGCAGGCCCGTCTCGCGGAGCTTGAGAATCGCCTCGCAGACTCACCAAGAGCTGTTCAGCATCCTTCGTTTCCCGACCCAAACTCAGCACCGGTCTCTGATCCGATCATGACGTCCAGCACGACCTTGTGCGAGCCCCTCGATGCTCACAGCACTGGGCCAGGCAGCGTGGCCTCTCTCCCATCCCTTGGTGTCACCCCGGCCTACTCAGCAGTGGAGGCCCCGGGCTCGAACTCCAACTCCGGAGCTCAGTTCCCAGCGTCCATGTTTCTTGATATCGACTCCTATGTCTGGTCTCGCGCCCGCCTGCCTTCTCCCCGCGGCGCCATACCTGCAGTACGTTTCCCCACAATCGCTATCTTTGTGTATTGAGCAACACTCTAATTGTCTTTGCAGCCTGTCCTGGCGCTTCTCAGCCAAGGTAATGTCGTTCTGGACATATCGCAGGACTACTTTGCCACGATCCATAGCTGGTTTCCTATGGTATCCAAGAAGAGGATGGACATGGGCCTTCTCGTGCAAAATGCAGGCCCAGACCTCGCCATGCTATTTCTCGGAATGAAACTCGTCACCGACTCCGACTTGTACACCACTGCCAAGAGCTTCCTTGCCCGCCTGGAGACTTATGGTGTTGTCTCATTGCTCTGTCTTCAGGCCATGGTGCTGGTAGCCTTGTACGAATATGGACATGCAATCTACCCAGCAGCTTGGATGACAATTGGGTCGTGTGCACGATACTCCGATGTCTTGGGCCTTACACCCGGTGATTATTCCGTCTTAGGTCAAGTTGTAGGTGCCCCAACTTTTACGCAGGGCCCGTTGTCTAATCGCCACGACGATTCTCTGTCAGCAAAAACATTGCGAATAAGACCAACATCTGCTAATCACGCTCCTTGGTATAGACGACTTGGACAGAAGCTGAAGAGAGGAGGAGAGTTTGGTGGAGTATTTTTATCCTGGACAGGGTCGTTTCAATGGGCAGCAGACGGCGCTGCCTCGTGCAGGACCCCCAGCCCAACGGCAGATTTCCTGTTGATGATGACGCTTGGGTAAGTTGTAAAGCTTTTTTTTTTCAGTGATACAAAACTGTTATTATTATGCCCCCGGATTTCGTCTTACGTAAAGCCCTTTTTTCCCTACAGCAACTGATGCAGCAAACAGGACAGCGGTGAAGTTGGCAAAGCTCTCAGCCACCCGATTTGTACGGCCTACCAGGTCGAGCAATCCGGCTTTGCACGCTTGTGCCATGCCTCGATTTATCTTGGACGGGCTATGAACTATGCACGGGACAGTTCAAAGATGAGCACATCCCGCTTTACAGAAATAATGTCCCTGGCCCACGAGCTCACGGGTTTTGGAGCTGTTGTGGATAACGAAAGCACAGCTCATGGCCCCGAAAAAGTTTTCAGCCTCCTTGCATCTCGATGCATTACGCGCTCAGCGCTATTCGTCGTGCTTGACCGCTTTTTGTGTCCAGAAAAAATGGGAGCGGAGCCTGGGTACATTGACAGCCATGGAGAGAAGACAGAGAGGGAATTCGAGCTTCAGAGACAGTCAATGCAGGTCATCGAACTGGCAAGTGAACAGTTGCACACTTTGAGCATCGGAATTCTGGCCATGATCAGGGCTGAAGAGGATATCAACGAGCCATCTTCACTGGGGCAGGTGTGCCCCTTCATTATGGACTCCATCTATGCTGGTGCCGCGACATTCCACTGGCTTCTTGGAGAGAGCGGAAAGGACGTTTACCGCACAGCAGCCTGTGATTTGGAAACGATGCTTGACGCTCTAAACTCAAGATGGAGGCTTGGTGGTGCGTACAGAGAGATGCTGATGATGCACAACGTCTCGACAAGGATTGATGCCTGGGCGGCCTTGAGATAGACTTGGTAGTCAACGGGCACATGTTCATAGCTTGACCACTTGGATAGCTAGTGGAATAAGATTTTCACTGTGGTAGTAAATATCTCACCGTGCTAAGGCCTTAATAACTAACTATTGCATATCCTATGATGTAATCGGTGGCCTTTTCCCGTGGGGCAACTTGTAGATGCAGTTAAAAGACATCCGAATCAACCCTAGTCACCGGCCTTGGTCGAGATATTTCGTTGTATTCCTTTTGTCCTATGGTCCAAGCGTTAGGCTTTGACCTCCCAGAAGTTAGCTGCCATAACGTTTGTGGAGGCGAAAATGAATTCGTATTCCTCGTCGTATGGCGTCGTCTGGCGCGACCGCAAGCCACAGTGCGGAGTGCGGCCGCACCGCCCGCACTGCAATAGTCCGCTTTCTCGCCTCATTCTGCTGTAGCCACAACATGGAGGTAAACGTAAAATTTCAGTTTAATGTTCGCTATGACCAAAACAAACGCCGTCTTTTGATGCTGCTGACAGTATCATCCCCATCACTCCAAACACTTACTGCCGAAGCCGGCCTATATATGTGTGACACCCACACTCGACATCTGAGCAAGGCACAGCCAGCAACTACTGAATACTCATTTTTATCAATCTTCAAAATCGCAATATTCCAGAAACCGACCAAAACTGCCCATCATGAGCGTCCGCCGAAGCACCATTGTTCCCCACAAGGCGACTCTGACCGAGAAGAATCTTCCTGATCAAGCAGGCAAGGTAAGGCATTCCCTGATCCATGTACCATGAATAATCGCTCCACGTGCTTACATACGCCAGATCTTTCTCATTACTGGTGCATCGGGTGGCCTGGGCAAGGAAATAGCTTCAATTCTCTATCAGAAGAATGGCAAGATTTACATGGCTGCCCGTTCCCGAGCCAAGACGGACGACATCATCAGGGAGATCGAAGCCGCCCATCCGCACTCGACTGGTCGTATGATATTCCTGCCGTTGGTCCTCGATGATCTCACCACGATCAAGGCTTCCGCCAGCGAATTTCTCACACGGGAAAGTCGCCTCGACGTCCTCTATAACAACGCCGGTGTCATGGTTCCTCCTCAGGGCTCCAAAACGGTGCAGGGCTACGAGCTCCAGATTGGGGTCAACAACCTCGCCCCGTTTCTCTTCACACATTTCATCTACCCCATCCTCGCTGCTACTGCTCAGATTGCCCCTAAAAACTCCGTGCGTGTCATCTGGGTTTCCTCTAGCGCCGCCGACGGTGCACCGGTTCCTGCCATCGACTTCAAGAATATGGATTATCACAATGAGGAAGGGATCTGGTCCAAATACTCGCGCAGCAAGGCTGGAAATGTCCTGCATGCTGTCGAGTATGCTCGCAAATCCGAGGGCCAAGGCATTATTCACATTGTGCGTCGTCTTATCTCCCTTTCTATCTGACTCTGACCTTGGTTCAGTCGACTGACATTCGTCCACAGTCTCTTAACCCGGGCAACTTTGTGACCAATTTGCAGCAAAATATGCCGAAGATACAGCTTGCCGTGTTTGTAGGTCAGCACTACTTGTTCGTGTTGAGTAATTTAGCTGAATTCAAGTGTTTAGAAATTGGTTTCTCACGCACCCAAAAACGGCGCGTATACTCAACTCTTTGCAAGCCATTCTCCTACCATCACGGAAAAAGATAACGGCGCTTGGGGTAAGTCTGCCATACTCGAACAACGCTTAAATCAGTGATTGTTAAGCACTCCAAGAGTAAACAACGAGATTCACAAGCTAACAATACTGCCTGTTTAAAAGTTTCGCCTTTTGGAAAAGTAGAACCCCCTCGTAAAGACCTACTCGATCCTGCTCTTGGAAAGCAGTACTGGGAATGGACTGAGGACCAAGTCAACTCATACAAATAATTCCATTTCTACATGTAGTATTGCTACTATAAAATCTATTCACTAATATATCTGCCTTTGGCTATTCTAACTTAATCAAATGATTAGTCACAACCCAACAATTGTGCATGTGTTCATGGAAAGGAAGTGACTGTAATTAAGCTGTACTTTCAAGTGATTCCTAGTGTTCTAGACAGATTAACGTCTAGGTCAGATGCAGGAAAGAAAACAAAATGAGAATAGCACACAGCAAAGTCAGCGCTGTGCGTAAAGTTTATATGGAAATTAGTGTTTGGATGAAATATGTGGGTTTAGGACAATACGAGGACCAGCTCCTTCGTTGCATTTATTTAAGTAAAGACAGGACACAAAATCCTCCAGTGACTCCGCGATAGCTCCGAGGCTATGTGATGCGTTGACTAAAACTCCCTCCACTAATATTTCGCTGCAGTCATCGTGACATCACAATTTGCCAATATAGAGTTTTGATGCCCTTGTCCTAAATTGGTTAGCGAGGGTGTTGGATCTGTGAAGACACGGACATGCATCAAGGCATACTAGCAATCTAAAGGCTGTTTTATTTAAATAGTAGGGATAAGAGTGGTAATAGTAATATACATCGCAAACACTCCATTGGGTGTTAGGCTTTTCGCTCCAGTGCCCCAATCAGCGTATGAGCGATTCTAGAAAGGCTTGTACTCCTTTGAGTGGAAAAAACGAGTGGCAGCAGCCACAAAGACGGCTGCCGTATAATCTAGATGGCTCCCCTTCATGGAAAGGAAATGAATACTTTGAGTTCCTCGGAGAGATTGAATCTTCGATAATACTCAGGCGCCTGCTCGATATCAATCGTTGCAGAATGTATGAAGCTGGGGTCCGCCCTGCCTGAGGCGATGAGCTCTATCAGTTTTGGCGCGACTATGCGTGCATCAACGAGGCCAGATTGCATACGAAGCCCCTTGCCGAAAAATTGCGACATAGGGAAGGTCGGATCCTTGATTAAGGAGCTGTCGTTGGCGATGGCTGGCGCGCCCGTCTGGATGCCGTAGACGCCGAGCTGGCCGATGCCACCGCCAATCTGAGTAACGTTGACCATCTGGTTGAGGATGATATTTGTCTCCACCTCGAGGTGGCTGTTAAGGGCCTCAAGACCGACACAATCAATCGAACGCGTGACGCCGCTGGGCTCATGTGCGAGTATTTGCGCCACCGGGTCCGAATTGACGAAGTTTATGGCCACGGCGCCAATGGAGGTGGCGCGTTCTAGTCTCATGGGGACGTAATCGACTGAGTAGACGCGCGAGGCACCACGCAGCAAGGCCGTGTACGCCGTCAACAAACCGACAGGGCCCGCACCAAAGACGGCGACCGTATCTCCTGGCTCAAAGCCTGAAAAGTCCAAGCCGGTCCACGCTGTGCTCCAGATATCGGAAACAGTTACGTAGCTACGCTCAAGTGTCGGGTTTGTCGTTGTCCTGTTTAGCGGGATAGGGATCAGGTTCCCCTCCGCAAATGGCACGCGGACATACTCAGCTATGCACATGAATCTTTAGCTCACAATACCACACGAAGGCATGCCTATCAATTCACTTACATTGGAGGCCCCCAAGTCCAGGTGAGAGAACCGGCCCATTCCCGTAGTAGGTTAGCGACTCTGGTGCCAGCGGTATGTGTGCGTGAGCAGATGTGTCTGGCACGATGACGTATTCGCTAACATTCAGGCTAGTGATATTGCTTCCAATCTCGCTGATATAGCCAATAGCCTCATGTCCGATGTTGTACGGAGTCGTAGCCGCTGAGTATCCGCGGTAGGCATGGAGATCAGATCCACATATGGCTGAAGTTGTTATCTTGACGATGGCGTCCGTAGGTAACTCAATGCGCGGCATCGGAAGGTCTTGGACCGAGATTGAAAATGGCTTTCCATCAAACATGACCCCGCGCATAGTGGCTTTGAGGGTGTCATTGAGAGCGGTTAGAACAAAATTTTTCAACATTATGTGCAGATACTAGGACAGAGAAGAAGCCTTGGAGTGTTTGTTAATATTTACAAGGTAAGAACTGAAGTCGCCATTTATAACATTTGGAATGCATTCATTCTGCAAAATGTATTAGCATGCGTTTACGTGATGCGGAACATGCGGCCGGTGCGGACACTGCGGCCGACGCGGGGAATGCGGGTGACACGGGCGAAATGAACAATACGAATAGTTTTTACAATAATCGATACCTTCCGGCTCTAGTTGAAAGTAATTTTTTAGTGTGATTTGCGAAAGAGTTTGCATGCAATTAGATTCGGCTATTTCAACCCTCAGTCGAGCTTTATTAAATTATAAAAGCGCTTACAGGTAACAAGGGAATGCATTGTAATAAATGCAGTATTGGCACTTCAAGACACATTTGATTCACCCAAAAGAAGTTTAATTATTGTCTGTTTGTGGCATAATCATGGTTTGGTAAAGTCTCTGATAGGATCAATGTGATTCGATCCAACAGGGCAACAGTCCCGCTCAAATCTCTTCAAGCCCAACATAAAAAGTGTTTGGCATAACAGTAACTCTTTCTTCCGTATCGTATGTGGACAAATCATCATGAAGCTTCCTAAACCGGAATTTCCATAGTAGGAGAACCAAAACCACGCGGAGTTCCAAGTATGCAAGCCTCCTCCCAAAGCAACTGCGAGGGCCAAGGCTGAAGCTCAAGAATGGCCCCGCTTGTGAGTCGTAGACGACTTCGCCGTTGCCATCCGTCTTCAACCATCTTTCTGGGTTAAACATGTGCATGTCGTCTGAGTCCCAAACACCATAGCGTTTAGTTTGTGAGGTTTCTGACCGGACAGAATCGGGGATTTCAAGTGGGGTGCTGATAAACCCTGGTCCCCCCGAATTAATGAATACGGTCACACCCTTTGGAATCCTATGGCCAAGCAACGTAGTATCGACCATGGCTTCGCGAACAACAAGAGGCGTTGGCTGACCAATCCTTAAACACTCTTCAATAACTGCATCCAAATATGGGATGGTTGTTTTCACAATTTTCTTTGCAGTGGGGCAACGTCCCTCCATCATTGCATCAGAAAAACTAGATTGCAAAGCATGGCGCAGTTTCTCTTGCACTGCCTGGTGATCTGAAAGAAGTTTGAGGCCCCCTAAGCAATATTAGAGCTGTGATCAAAAAGAGAAAGAGGAGATAAATAAGGTTGTCTTCATATGGCCCTTTCCTTGGGGCTTCTCCATAAAGAAAGTGAGGCATGACTGGGAGAGCACCTACAGGATAATGTTGTCGATGTTGTTTCGTGGCCGCCCACGATATAAACGAAAAGCTATGATGGATCAGTTTTAGTTGACTGTGAAGTGCTGTGATTGAACTGTTACCTCATCAATAGTTCTTTACTGAAATGGTCAGGGTCCCTGCCCTCCTTTCTGCTAACTGCATACTCTCGCTGCACCATGAAATCCGCGGCAGACTTTTGTTTCGTGTCGCCCCTCTGAATTCTCTCTAGAGAGGACCGCAATTGCGTTTTGATGACTTCATCTTTAAGAACAATGTCTCGGCGTAATTTAGAATCAGTGAGCATGCTGTACGCATGAGTAATTCTGGGGAGTGGCGAAACCAGTTGTTTGCCAAGGTAATCAGCAACTGATTTTAAGGCTGCTATTTCAGGAACCATCGGAAGTCGATGAAATTCAAGTGTCCCATTGGAATTCGTATCAAACGAAACGCCATTTGAAACGAAGTAATCATGCTGGCGCTTGGCAATGCTGAGTTCGTCACCGAACCCGAACGCGGCTGCGTTAATCATGTCCAAAGACGCGTCAAAAATATCCTTGCGTGCCGGGAAAGGCTTGCCGCTTGCCGCTTGCAGCCTTTGCCTTCAATGACCATAGATTGATAAGGGCTAAAGTCTTCTCATATATCTGCATACCGGAGACCTGGGAGGATTTAGCGGACTTGCGTTGCATGGGAACAAAATATACGAAACCGTACCTCGTGCAGGAAACTGGGACTCATAAGATCTCTAATAAGCTCTTTATTTCCCTTGAACCGTGGGTCTGTAGATTGCATGGATAGGTGAGCATCGGGAATGATACCATCTACGCACTGGACGGTTCTATAGGCCCTGTCGAACTCCTTGGTTCTGCGAAGCAGTATGTCTTGTGACTCCTGAAAGTCAGAGAGTACCACGGTGGGTTTGGCAAATGGTGCTCCGAAAAACTGTACTAAGGGGGCATTGTGCTTTTTATTATGGCCTACAAGCCAGGGCATCAAAACTCCATGCTGCTTCAAGTGTGACAACATTGACGGGATGCTTCCGAGAACATGACTTGCTGCGGCGTCGTCATATGGTATCCCAGGCAGTGGTTTTGGGAGAGCTGATCGGTAGACAAAGTAGAGAAAACACAGACAAAAGCCTAGAAATATAGTTATTAGAGGGGTTCGCGCCCCATCGTAAACGGGAGTCACAGCATTCATCCTAGTTCCGATGCGCCTGTGAAAACACCCACTATTCCTCACTTTTGCGCAACAATCTTTTCAGGTGTGCTCCAACGATGAGGCTTGGTGATTGTCAGACAGGCAGTTAACATAGGTAGCTGTCCTAACTTTTGTGGAACTGAGACCTCGGTGAAACCGGAACAAAGTCTTGTCAGAGAGAATCTCCATTATTCACCACACCGCATAGTCAGGGGTTTTGCGTGTCTTGTGTCACGTGATGGTGTCTTGGCAATGCAATTCTTTGGCTGAGAAGAAATTGACCCTAAGCTGTCCGACTGTCATCCAAGTCCGGGTGGGTGAATGAGAAGCGGGTAATGATGCTGACTCGCTCGGAGCGATTCCTGGCACAAAGAGTGGTGTGATCCTGGCTGCCGCATTGCATAAGAATCGCTCCACCATGGCTAGCACCCCAGGCCTTGATCAAACTATCCATTAGCTTCCTCGAACTGTGAGCACCTGACAGAGAGCGTGATGAAATAATAAGGATAGTATAGACCCCAGATAGTGTTGGTTTGTAGGGAAGGCCGGGATAAACTTCTCAGAAGTCACGAGGGCTAAGCGCAGCCGTCTTTACTAGTCACTTCTCACTTGACCTTCGAATCTAGATACCAATAGAATTTTCATGCCAGAAAGAATTTAAACGAAATTGCAAATAAAATCGGAATCCACATGATCGAGGGAACAAGTACTCTCCCAAACGGAACATATGAGACTTCGAGGGATAGGTAAGCTAGACCAGGGTTAGCTTCTGCCTCTGCGAGAGACTCAACGCCGTTTCCAGGTCCACACAGTTCTCATCCTCCCCGCAGGTACCCTCAAATAGACCAATCCTTTCGAATACATTGTTAGACTCGTCAACAGGAGTCAAGACAAGGAAACAAGCAACAACTCTCTCGCTTGTCACCCCTGCGTCTGGGTCGACTGAAGTCTGTGTGCTTCTGCCAAAGACCAGGCAGGATATTGATGAGCCAGATTGAATCTCGGTGAAGCCCTGACCGGGGTTGTCAAGTCTGTAATCTGCACGAAAGACCGAAAACTGGTCCCCGATTTGAACTTGACAATGGAATGGCTCAGGTCCGCCATCTGTAGTGATTGAGGGCGATTCCGAGGCGCCCAAGTATTCCTTCCCGTGGAATAGAGTCGCAGGGGCCAATTGGGCATAGAGTGTGACTTTTGCTTCCTTCACATCCCCCATAAATGATTCCCCGCTGTATAAAACATCTACATTCAAAAACTCAATGTTCTCAACTGACACCCCCCAGCACGTAATATTTCCAGATGAAGACGCCCAAGACCATGATGGAATGCAACCGGAATTATTTTTCTGCCCAAGACCGTCTGCCACGGACCAGAAAAAGCATTCTTCTAGTTGTTGTTCCCAAAAGCCGCAAACATACCCTCCCAAGCCCTCATAAGATTCGCCGAAAGCTTTCGCAACTCCCGCAACAGCAGGCAATTTGTCGGTACCGAATGTCAGGTCTCTCTTTGAATACTCTTTGATAATCTGATCCCATGATTTGGACGCAACAGATTGCTTATTCAACTCCACACTATTCTGCTCCAGTGCGCTAGTAGCAGCGTACCAGCCACATTCGCACTCCATGGTACTTTTGCACTCCCAGATAATCTCGTGTCTCGTGAAATGGAGAATCCTCTTTGAGAGTAGTTGCTCTTGGTATGTCCAACCTCGTGAGAGGAGCGGCCACTCTCGTTCTGGATCAACAAACGCATCGCTGGCAAACCAATCATTTTCAAGGTCTTTCCAGGTAAAATGTGGTAGAACAGGGCGCAGAAAGACAGATGTGCCGTCAGAATTGTCAATTTCGACCTGATCATGGTCTTTCCCATCGCGATTACAAAATAGACTCTGGCCGTTGCCATCACACCAAGTCGCGGCAACCGTCAACTCGGCATGTGTATATATCAAGGCCATGGTTGCTGCTTCGCGTCGCCAATCTTCTTGATCGTCTTGTATAATGCACATGCAGTCAATCCATAAATACAGTATTCCAAGTCGCCTGAGCAGAAATATGACATCTCGCATCATCTGGGGAAATTCGGTGATTGATATCCCGTTTAAACGTCGTTGGAGCAGGTTGGCGTGTTCAAGTCTAATCTGCAGTGTTTCCTGGGTCCAGCGGTGGCTCAATGCAACATAAGAAGTGTTTTTTGGCGGGTTTTCAACCAGACTAATCGTTTCTTGACTGCTGTCCCCGAGGAATAGCAGCCTTCTAGGGCAAAATTCCAAGCCATCATGGCGACACTCTTTGTGGTTTTGGCGACATGAAGCTAGCCAAGACGCTGCTTGATCGAGGCACTTGCCGGCGCCTGTGCTGCCTGCAACCTTTTTGCCAGGTACAATGCAGGGCTGTATTGCATCCAGGTCGATATTGGTTGTTGGAAAACCAGCGTTATCACTCACTAGGGCCCTCAGCTCGTACTTCAGGGCCGCTTCCACCAGCTCCAGGTAAGGGGATTCGTACCAACGTGGCCACCACCTCGCAGTAGAGAACTCAACTTTGTGAGTGTTAAATATGCTAGCTATTCTTTTACATCTTTGGCATCCGCGGTCGGCAGATTTATGGAGGTCATTTCGGGTGATTTTGTGGTAGTCGGCCTCCAGGAACACGGAATTTGGAGAGTTGTCCACGTCAAGGTCTAGCGAGATGACTCTGGGGTCTAGCTTGAAGAGGCAGACCCCACAACGCCGTCTACTGCTGAAGAATGACTTGAGAGAGTCAAACATGGTATTCTGGCCTCGGTGTTGGATTTCTTGGCTCTCGGTAACTGGTTATGAGAAGTGTCAGCTAGAACCTAACGATCAAATATGTGGGAGAAAATTAACTGTCAGAGCAATAAGCAATGATTATGTAATCATTAGCCAATTGATTGGCTGCTTCGAATTGCTGCTAGAATCCAGCTCTCGCCAGTCAGCACTGTCCGGTCCTTCTTTCGTCACAACAACGCGAATATGTTGTATTTACTAAATAGAAAAGGACGTGCCAAAATATTCTCATTGTTGCATCGCCACCGCAGGTATTATTAGGTACCCCACAATCTCCTAGTTTACACGTGTAACCTCTGAATTGCCTCCCTAGAGCATCATGCTATATTCCAAGTTCACCATTAAAGAGATTAAGATATTTATTCTATTGGTCGGGGTCATAAGATTTTCCCGATCTTATTGTATTACTCTCATTGTATACCACCATTACGTCCTGATTCTTGGATCATCCGATTGAGCCTACAGCTTGTTTCTTTAGTCAGACGTAAATCACAATGGTGCGTTGTGAGTCTTCCAGAACAGACTTCGCCCTTGTGAATCAGACATAAAGTTAGCCCCTCACTACTTAAGATACCTTGCTAAGACCGGTCAGCTCCAACGGCGTCCATCACCCAAGACCAATAAGCAACATCGATCGATCATGCCCATCAACCACAATGCCCGTCCAACAAGTGGTCCTTAAAAAAGTGAATACTATCTTAAGTGAAGAAACCACTAGAGGAAGAGCTTAGACATAGAGGTGAAAATACCCGTGAGTACACATGCTAAGGCAGACCCATAGATACCCATCTTAATCCTGGGTAACTGTAAACTACCCATGGATACCTATAAGGTTTAAGCAATCGCCCATGGGTGGCCCATAAATAAACTGGGTGCCCACGGGTGCCCAAAGGCCGGATAATTTTTACCCTGCTTGGACGGGGAAAAAAAAGATAGCGGGAACATGAGAAGAGACAATCCGACACAGGGGACAATGGGAGGGTTGCCCATGCAATATAGTATGGCAATCTTTGCTGTGCTCAGAACAGTGTTACGGTCAGCAGCCGCCGGGCGTTGCATGTGAAGGTGGGTGTCTATCAGCCGGGACCAGCAGGGTCCAACAGCTACAGCCTGGCTTAGGCCACGTGTCTTGTTGATACGGTGACAAAAAAGACTTCAGAGCTACGGACATGATGACGCAAAAAAAGTTGCGACACCTGCAGGATTCGAACCTGCGCGTGCGAACACAATGCCTTGATATGCGCAATAGCAGGGCATCGCCTTAACCACTCGGCCAAAGTGTCTATTGGATACCGAGCATAGGCTTTGTTTATGCCTATGTAGCTACTCTGTTGAGGGTCATCCATTTCACCTTCTGTATTTTGGTGTTTTGCCTCTAGCCAGACCGTATTCTTGCCTATGTCAACGCTTTGAGTGGAATCGTGATAACAGGTTCCCAGTGAAGCCAGGTTCGGGGCCTGTTGTACTGAAAAATAATGATCCGTCATCAGTCAGAGTCCAATTTGCATTGTCTCCACCCGACGCGTCGCTCGTTCATCAATGACGCGGAGCCCCGCAGCATACCCTACACCTCAACCGATCAACGTCACAAAAACCACCGTTTTATTATCTTAGTCATTAAAAATTAACCTACCCGGTGGGTTGACTGACTAAGCCGACGGCGGGCAGTCGGGGCAGGCCCCCACCTCTCCAAAGGAGAGGTGGTGACACAACCCGTATCTGCGTCGCATGCGTATCCAGCTTCGACACCGTAACTTATTTATAACTACCTCATTTCATGACCAAATTATCCCAAAATCTACATACTATCAATTTTACATATAAATTCAATATACCAGAAATTTTAGCCAAATCGCGCCAAGCTGCGGCGAGTGTAGCTTGTGCATTTCTGTCGGGTAAAAATTTCACATGTATAACTCGCGGGAATCCCTTACTGCCCCGGGCACTCACGATAGCGGAAACAGCTGCTGTGCACCACGCCACCGTGCCCCTGACCAAGAAATATATATCTCTATTGAGAGAAGGAAAGCCGCTGCCTTTAATAGCTAAAAAGGGAGGTTAACAAACGGCACTTATAGCTAATGAAGAGCGTGCTTTAATTACTTTTATTGCTAGCGTTGAAAGGAGTGCTTTTGTAGTTACTGAACCGTGTATATATAACTATGCCTGTTTTCTAAGAAAATACTGCCTCTAAGGGCCTAATACAGAGGTATCTAAAGCTTGGGTTAGGTGGTTTCTTAAGTAGCATCTAGAGCTTTAATTTCGGAAGCCCAGGATTAAAGAGATTATAAGAGCCGGCGTAGAGCTTGATGTGCCTAGAATGGAGTATTAGTATAAGGAATTTAAAGCTATTATTACTTAATTTAATATCTATAAAGTTAATCTATGGAATTTTAATAAGACTCTATTATAAATAGGCTAGGTTTGTTATACGGCCGAAATTGGCGTATTTGGATGAACAGGCTAGTGGCTGCCGAAGGCTGCCGCAGGCCGCCGCAGGCCGCCGCAGGCCGCCGCTAGCAGCCGCCGGCTGTGACTAACAGCCTTAGGCCACCGCCACAGGCCGCTACGAGCCGCTGTAAGCGATCCTTACAGGGGCTAATTTGACCTATAAAGGGCTGCTTTCAGCAGCCTTAGATAATAAAATAACAACACACATACAGCTCATAAAAAACGATAACAAGTGGTAGCAATTGCCCTGTTTCGATGTGAGCCTCATGAATCTAATGATGACTATGAGAGGGATCCACCGGAATAGCTGTAGCTGCCGCAGCTGTTTTGGTCAAAACACTAGGCAGACCACAGAGGTTTGTGCCGAACCTGCTGGAGGAAACAGAAGGCACAAAGCAG
>VTGD01000233.1:0-29776 GCA_013406985.1 Calonectria crousiana | reverse complement strand
AAAAATAAAAAAAAAAAAAAAAAAAGAAAAGAAGGAAAAACAACGAAACCGAATTCGCCCAGTTCAACAGGGATGCCGCTGCGTCGTGCGCCGTGGCATGATACCGAGGGGAGCCCCGCCGGCGCGTCCCGGTACGCATGATGACAGTCCACTTTGTATTGTGTGCTTCTGGGAACCCCGGACTGTCCAGGACGGGAAAAAGAGGCTTGCAAGTATGAGAGAGACAGGAAACCGGCCGGGAGCTGAACCTGGGCGTGACAATTGCGGTACAACAAACCGGGGAACCCGCGCAGGGAGTCATTGCCTAGCTGCATCCTTTTAAGGACCTTTGTCGCTCATGCGCCCGTGGTTTTCTTTCCCGTGCCAGTTCCTTTTGTTCCCGACGACTATCGTCTTACTTACACCACGCATCCCGAGAGAAATCTTTCCTTCAATTACGCCTCTCTCCCACCCCGCCCCTTGCACCTAGTAGTTCGCCCCATCGAGCTCGACTTAACGGAGACTACTGTACATGGTCCAGCAGTAGCCTGCAGGAGAGCCCACATTACCAACCACCACAGACGTCGACCATCAAGTAAAGCGGGCGCCAACGCATCAAGCAAGTCAATCGGCAAGACAGGAAATCAAACCAAAAGGAGACGAGACACACCTATAGACAGATCATCACCATCGGCACTGGACCGAACCCGATTTTGACCCGACCGACCGCACTCACTTTTTGCTTGTGAGACTCCGCCTAGGCTTTCCCGCGCCCACTCGACCCCGTCCCAGTGCCCCCCGCCGCCTCCGCCAAGGGCTCTCCACCAAGTTCTCTCCCCCAAGACCCTTGGTTTTCTTCCTTCCTTTTTCTTGCGCCTCCCCACGACTGTCGCTGCCGCGCGAAACTCGGCGACCTCTTCTTCTTTCTGTTTTTCTCTTTAGACGAAGCTTGGAAGAAAGCTTCGATTTGTCTGGGTTTTCTTTGCCAGACGCCTTTCCACCACCTACTGTTGTCGAAATCACCTGCTCCGTCCTCGATGGATTGGTGGTGTCGTTGAAGTTATCACACGACCCCAATTGACTCTGATTTATTTTTCCCTCTGAAACCGCAGGAAAAAAAAAAACCACTCCCACAACCGTCGACTGATTTCCCTCATCCAATATGCCGTTTGGACGGCCAAACACCGCAGACAGCCAGTCTGTCGCCTCTTCCTCGCCCTCACCCTCTACAGGCACTAAGCGCCGCTTTCCGCTACTCCACCGCAAAAAGAACCGGCAGTCAGACTCATTTCGGCCCTCGACGGCATTGCCCTTCTCGCTATCACCTTCCTCATCGCCAAAACAACCAAAGGTCAAGAAGCCCAACCTCCGTGTTCACGTGCAGATCAAATTCGAAGCCCCTCTCAGCCAGGAGCATGTCCGTGACTACGAGGCCTCGTCACAGCTTGTAGCTTCAGACCGCTTGTGCCAGGCCTTGCTATCTCGTCTTCAGCACTGCTCGGCCGAGCTTATCACCCGCCATGATTGCAACGCCATGGACCCGCTGCGCAAACCCCATCGCGACGTTAAACCGCTGCGCTACCGCATCACGTTCTGGGTTGAGCGTGAGGGTTTGACCTTAGTCGAGAAATCTCTGCGTTCTTTCCAGGAGTACCCTGCGACCGCCGATGACGCTCGTGAGGTTCTAAATGCTACAGATCGCATTGTCGGCCTGTTCCTTGTCCGCCACGACCCGGGCTTCCGTTGGCCTGAGCTTCCCGACGCAGAACCCACCAGCGACGATGCCGAAACGGTCCGGCCGTACACGGGCCGGCCCCAGCCCACATGCTGCATCCCACGATCGCGCTTCATCCATCAGAACCAAACCTTCGAGCTGGTCCCCGGATACACAATCGAGCTCTTCCTACGTAGTCGCTGTGCAACCCGATACCCAGAAAACCGCAATGCTTCCATTAAAATTGACAGTCGCCAGCCCTCACCCTTGACCCTCCTCTTTGGAGAGGAGCTGATAACCCGCGCCTCCAATCTTATCATTGATCCCATTGACTCGTGCAAGCGAAAATTTGACAAGCGTCATCGCACATGCAATGGATTTGAAGGAAGCGGCGGTTGCACCCACATTGAGGATGGTGCCGTTGATGTTATGGTCAAGGTGAGAAATAACCTCGGACCCGACTACAACTACTTCTCGCATCGAATCCAGACCAGCAAGGTTCTCTTTAACGACGCCGACGGTCGGGACTTTGACGAGTTCGCGAACACCATCAAGGCTAAGCTTGAAAAAGCGCGTGACATGTCTGACAAGTCTCTCCGATCATTGGATGACCTCACTGTCCGCATCCGTGAGCTGCGTGGCAAGAACTGGTCGGTTCACGAGCCCTTGACCATTCGTCTGGATTCCACCGTCACCTATTGTCGCCAGACCGTCGATGCCATCATGGAACGGCTCCAAGCTGGCATCAGCAACGTCCTCGAAAGCCACGAGGACGCCCTGGCCACTCTCACCGTCCACAAGCGAGGACACCTCATCTTTGATGGCTTCCTCGACGGCGCTGGCGGCGACGACAGCGTGCACCCTGAGAAGTACCCCTCTCCTGACCTGGAGAGGAAGGCGCTGGAATCTAAACTCAAGGACCGCATCCGTGCCGATATTACCATGCTGTGCAAGGATACTTGCGCTATTGATTGCTCTGATTACCTGCCCAACCTGAAGATTCGAGCAAGCGGCGCATCAGCAGGCCCACGAGACAACACTCAACCTGAAAACTTTACTCGCCCATCCTCAGGATCCATTTCCGAGTCTCTAGGCAGCGCGCGCTCTGAACATACCACGGCCAGGAAAACGCCTCAGCAGAGCCTGCGAGAACCATCCTTGCCCCCTTCGTCCCCCGCCAGCCTTCCCCCATCCGAACTGAGACGTGTGCCCTCGGGTGTGGAAGCAGCCAAGAGGCATGGATACATGTCCGACTTCATCGCTGACGAAGATGAGCACCACTCAGAACCCCCCTCCACCCCCAGCCTAGTAGACACCGACAGCATTGGCCCCCGTGACAGCATCGCCACCCCCTCGCGCATCCACCAGGACCAGTCCAATGAGGGCTTGCGTATCGTTGATGATGGTCGAAGGATCATCTATCACGAGCAGAACGATGTTGAGGCCATTGCCCGCGGAGTCACCGAGTTCCATCGGCTAGAGGAGGAACCTATTCAACTCATCAAGGACCGACCCTCTGAGACTCTGGAGAGAAAGGCAACCAGGCGATCCATGGATACCCGGATGCCTGATTTGTCAGGAAACTTGGGTTCGGCGCCTGTCGAGACGACGAATGCCAACCCTGCCGCTCCACAGAGAGAGCAGAGGGAACCCGCGACCCCTGAACCTGTCGAGAACCCCGTGGCCCCCGAGCAACATGAACACACGGTCATCACTTCGTTTGATGTTCCCCCAAGGAGGTCGAGCCTGCTTAGACCAACCTCCAAGTTTACCGAGATTTTCCATAAGGAAAGCAGCGGCCGTTCTCATGAAGATCAGTGGGAGATTGTTGAGGCTGCGAACGTATCGCAGCCCCCTGCCCCTGTGTCAAGTCAGGAGAGCGCACCTACCAAAATCGTTGAGCAGCCTAAGAATGCCTCCGCTGAGGTTCAGCCTGAAACTACGGTTGAGCCGACCCCCGAGCCCGAACCGCCGGTTCTGAAGGCCGTCAAAGCCCCCTCGGAGGAGACATCCGATGCCCCTGTTCAGGATGGTGCTTCCCAGCCGAAAGAGACTGGGGAGCGAAAGGTAGATGGTATTCTTGACAACTTTCCAGAACCCCCACATGACCACCTCCATGTTCACCCTGAGGTGAAGATTGAGGAGCCGAAGGAGGAATCGTATCTGATCGAGGCACCCGCGAGAGAAGCACCGGCCATTCCCCGCACCGGAGATTCTGCTGTGGATGTCGAAGAGCACCATGCACTTTCAACTGAGACTTTGGAGGCGCTTCGCTCGGGTGTGGTCCGAAGCTCTAGTGACTCTGGCATCTCTATGGAGGATCAGCCGAGAGAGGACCAGCCCAAGGAGGATGAGCTGAAGCAGGAGGCGCCTAAGGTGGAAGCACCTAAGGTAGAGGAGCTGAAGGTGGAAGAGCTAAAGGGCAAGGAGCTCGATGAATCGGCAATCGATGACACTGAGCTTCCTGAACTTAAGGACTCGACAGAGCGCCCTCACACGCCGGTCTTGAGTCTCTCCTCATCTCCCATGCTCGCACCTGTCCTGGAAGAAGACGGCATTGATGACGATGACGTTCCTAAGCCCTTCCCTCTCAGCTATGACACCCCTACTCTCCCTCCTACCATGGAGAAGCTTCTGACTCCCGAGGAGCGATCTCACATGTTGACCTCGCTCAGAGACGATCTTCCCGAGCCTCCTCGGTTCGGCCGGGCTAACCTGCCCGCCATTCTCACTCGACCTCGTACGAGCACTCTCCCCGAGCGACGTTACTCTACCGCCCTGGCGCTTGAGATCGACACCGACCTCCCTGGGCCTGAGTGGGCCGATCACGACGTCTCCCCCACTGATGCGCCCCCCAAGAGCGCCTCGTTGATGGGACGTCATCCTCCTAGCCACCGACGCCAACCCTCCGCTGGTTACATTGGCCTGCGTGAGCGCAAAATCCACGAGATCGGACTCCGCAACGCCGTTGTCCCGTTCCGCTGGCGTGCCATGCAGCAGGAGTGGGGTAGTCGTCCTGGCACCTCGTACAGTGAGCAGTGAGAGTGAGAATCTGCCGCTCCTTTGATTTCCTTTTTTTTTTCCGCTTCTTTTTTATTTTTATTTTTATTTTTTTACAACACTGGTATTTGGATTTAAGACACGACTGCTGGGCAGGGATAGTGGGCATATTTTCTCTTTGGTATATATGGGATGACGAGGAGTAAGAAGCAATGGTTTAAACTCTGGTATGGGAAAGAGTAGCCACGCTGGCAAATGGCGTCTGGGGTTCTTTATGTCGTTTGCGGTGCATGTGGAATTCATGGCGCATTTGCAGCGGGTTAGCAGCAAATTTTAACTATGGGATGATTATACATATATATATATACCAAACATGGCTACAAAGCTGCAATCATTTATCAACATACTGGACCAAATGGGGTTGCATTCATTCATTGTTCGCTAATCTAGTTTGACCTGATGGTGCGTGTTTTCCCCATAGCCTCTCTACCACGGAACATGTGCCCCAGTGCCGTTGACAAAGGTTCCCGTCTTGCTGTCCGGGCCGGCTGTAGCCAGTCGAACAGAGCTGAGGGCCCCCTTGACGGGAGACTCGGGCCCCTGAAAACCGTTGAGCGCTGTGCCGCAGTAGTAGGCCGGATCAGTAACGTTGAACTTCCAGGCGGGGTCGCTTTCGTGGCTGGCGGCGTAGTGCAGCGCGAGCATGTTGAGCGCGGCCTTGCTGTGCGAGTAGGCGCCAAAGTCCAGCTCCCGCTCCCTGTAGCCTCGGCCCGCTTCGGCCTTGAGGGTGAGGCTGCCCAGGGTGGAGGAGACGAAGACGACGCGGCGGGTGCCCCTCGACTCGGCCAGCAGGGGCAGGAAGGCGTCGGTGACGAGGGCGGTGCCAATGACGTTGGTGTCGTAGACGGCCTGCATGCGCTCCCGGGGAGACTCGAGGTGCTGGCCCGTGATGGCGCTGTTGTTGACGAGCACGTCCAGGCGGCCGAACTCGGCCTCGACAGCTGAGGCGGCTGCCTTGATGTTCTCGTCCGAGGTGATGTCCAAGACGAGAGTCGACACGCGCAGGCCCTGGGCCCAGAAGGGGCCAGCAGCCTCCTTGACGGCATCCGGCCGGCGGCCAGAGAGGATGATGTGGTAATCGGGCTGCTGGGCGGTGAGCTGCTTGACCATTTCCAGACCAATGCCTTGGTTTGAACCGGTGATGAGAACAACGGTGGTGTCTAGGGTGACTGGGGGATAAGACATGGTAGTGTTAGGAGTTTGGTGTAGTCCAAGATGCTTTGGTGATTGTGTGTTGATGAGCTTACTCTTGTGTGTGATAGTGTTCGACCTTGGCGGCATTCCTTGTTGAATTTATACTTGGAAATCCACATGTAATCGAGCCAACTGTTTCGCCATTGCAGACATCGCGACATGCTAAGTCCGCCGTCCATCTCGAGACTCATAAGTCCGAAGTTGGAATAGTGCCTCGAGACCAACCCGAGATTGATTTCCTAATTAGGAAACCCCATCAACCGGCGAGGATGATGCGTTTAAAGCAAGCCTTTGTACCAGTAAAGGGACCCGAATCCACTTTCCCGGCTGCTAGTTCTCATATTTAATTCGTACCACGATAGAGTAACGGTGACGTCCTTTTTATTTTGTCCTAATGGAACTAAAAGGGGGGTATTTCGACGTTTCACAGGCGTGAACCGAGAGATTTTGTGAAATGGCTGAATCGACTTTGATAGCAGCACATGATGCAAGAAACGATTCAAACGATGAGATGTTCTCTCATAGATAAGGGTCAAAATTCAGGTTGGGCTTGTTCAAGCCCTCCTTGGTTCGTCGATTTCGGCCGGGTTGAAAGCATCTTCACGATATTCCTTCAACATGAAGGCCCGATGTGTGCCTGCACTGGAGGGGACACAATTACAAGGTTAGATTACCGTGCTCTAGAACTTGGCGCCGTTTTATTGTTCGGGAACGAGGGGGAAAGGCGAGGGGCGAGTAAAATGGGAGAAGGGAAAGGGGATTTCTTCAGAGCCATCATACTAGCTCGGCATCCCCCTCGTCTACAAGAGGCTTCGCACTGGACCAGCGTAGAATCAGAATGTCACCGTTGGCGGCAGGCAGGGTGTTGTCATTGTCAGTGCCAAGCCCGTGGACGTCTCGATCCCGCAGCAAGCGAATAAAGACGGCTGTGTCCAGATCGGGCATGTCAATCATGCTCACGTTGCCACCAGTGTCGTTGAGATTCTGGAGGTCCTGTGGCAGAGAAGAGAGAAAGGACGAGAGGTAGTGGTTATGCAGCAGAGCTTGGTGCCTTGTGGCGTAGGCCACTTCAGTGGGCGAGAGGCGATCTCGCAGCTCCTGGCTGGAGAGGTAGTGCAGGGTGTGCTTGTCAACCTGGAACAGACAGTCAGAGGCCAGCTCATGACGGGCGGGTGGGAGCCGTGTGTGAATGACAAACCTTTGCAATGCGGGCTCTAAGGTAGCTCCGCACTAAAAACTTGTACCTCTCAAGCTCAGTCTGGATGACGATGAGGGCAAAGTTGGTCTTGGGATCCATGTCGCCCGTCATGTCCTCCACCTTTTCAATCTGGGACTTGATTCGCTCATTTACACGCTCTATCAGCCCGTCCCTGGGCCATCTGCAACAAGGGTCAGTCCAAATGCCCGCGCCCAGCAGGTTGGGCAAGACCTACTCCAGAATTTCGGGTGCTGAGCGCTCAGCGACCCAGAGACGCGTCAAGGCTTGCAAGTCGCGTGTATCGGAGGGCACGGAGTGCGAGATGGGGTCAACCTCTCTGAGGATATCGTCAATGTCCATTGTGTAATTTCCACGCCCGTTGGCCCTGCAGAGACGTGAATTTAGGAAGATGCGGCGACGTGTTGACAGGCGAGTCGTGGTGGGGTTGAGAAAGGCGTTGCAAGTCCTGGCTTTGCTTGTCAGCCAAAGCGGGGCACTGAAAGCCCCGCCAAACACAGCTAAAGAAAGAACCAGACACTGATATCACTGAGAAGGAATCCAATGGCACCAATTACAATGCCTGTCCTTGATCATATGTTTGTGTAGAGCCGGAAAAAAAGAGTTATGAATGATAGGTAATTGAATGGATGTGTCGGGGTTGTTGAAATATGAATGAATGTTGGACGATTTCACCATGTTGGTTTTATTAACCACCATTAGCTATCGAGCCTAGGGTGCGAAGGCCCGAGACGGCAGGAAACTAATGCCAAGATGCCAGAGAGGAACACGAGGGGAACACCAAGAATCAACGTCGTACACAGAAAGCACTGGCCAACATGGTCCACTTTTCGGGCGGCTTATGAGAGAAAGAGGGCATCACAGACAGATAACCATGAAAGAAAGCTTGAAGAATTGCAGCAGATGTTCAAAATTGCAAAAAGGAAAGCCATTGTTAACCCGAAAGTAAAAAATTCAAATGATGAGAATGGGACTCGAACCCATGCGGATTGCTCCAGTAGAATGCTGATGTTGTTATTTGTCAACATCCAAGACGAATCTTGAGTCTACCGCCTTAACCACTCGGCCATCTCACCTTGGAACTTCCGCCGTAATCCAAGCTTTTAAAATGATGCTGCGATAATAGTGTAGGGGACGAATGATGAGCCGTGAGAACTTGTAAAGAATCATATACATGTTGAATTGTTTTTATCTCTTTCCTTTTCCTCTTGCTGCGCAACTTGTAGAGCAGAATTCGGATACTCCTCCCAGTGACTATATTGGAAAGGCAATCAACTGTGAAAAAAAAATGATGTTCCTTTAACTGTGCACCATTAGGAAACTCGGCAGTTTAAATATGTAAAGATATTAGATGGCTCAATATGATCAGCTATATCAAATGTTGATCCTTCTAGCCAATGCAATCCTAGCCTCTTTCTTTTCTGTCGCAGCCAGCAGCTTATTTACAGAAGTCTAGCTAGCACCTTCCAGCATACTACTCCCATATTGTTCAATCATTACATTCACGAGTGGTAGGCAATGACAGTCATGTACCGAAACCCACAGTAGGACAAATCGGCTGCACCTAGTGTTCGCGCTTCATTCGTTTCCCCACTCACTTGCATCATGCAGGGTTTTCATTCGCCGGGGGTATGGCTACCGCTTTCAGGACGGAAAACGGCAAAAAAATTAGATTGATGAGAATGGGATTCGAACCCATGCGGATTTCTCCAGTAGAATGCTGATGTGTTTTATTCCACATCCAAGATAATTCTTGAGTCTACCGCCTTAACCGCTCGGCCATCTCACCTTGAAGAAATTGCGCCCACATTTTGATTAACAATGTTCGAGGGGCATTGGAAAGAAGCGGGAGAAGGTATTCTAACGGCCCTCGAGTGACCTGCTAGCTTTCTATGCCTGTTATATCTTCCGTAGGCTGGCGCAATACAGTGGCAGTAATTCTACCGAGAAACCTATTATCCTGTTGGTCTTACATGTCTACAGCCGCTGGAGAACGCCTCTTCTCTCATCACGGGCTTGGGATGGCAATAAGGTTGGGTCATCAAACAACGCAATAGCCAAGTGGGTAAGGCAATTATTTCGACCGTATGTTTTGTATTGACGAAAAACATCAATACCCAAGGATGCAACATTTATGAGCCTCAATTGACTGTATCTTTCTCCCCTCACTACACTCAGCTCTGGCGAGCCCAAGACAAATGAGTGCATTCGAGCAGTGCAGCCTGCAACACTACCTGGCGTATTTGCATGTTTGATGCTCTGCGTGAGTAGGGGGATTATGACCAAAAATAACATAATTGCAGATGTTTCGTAGTCTTGCGAAAGATTGCAAGTTGCTTGCCTAGGCAACTAATTTACTTCGTTACAAGCATCGAGGAACTTTGAGCACGAACTTTTGATCGGCACTCTAGCGAGCCAGTAACACCGTTCTGACTTTGTTTAATAGCAATATTTCCAGGTTGCATAGCCAAGCGGTTAGTGCACTGGACTTGGAAAATATCGGGTCACGGGTAGTAGTATGATGTATTCTGCAGGAGAAATTTAGACAAGTTCAAGTCTTGCTTTTATGACTCTTTTCTCGTATTTATTTCTATTGATATAAAACAAATTTAGTCTATATCGCAGATTAATCATTTTCCCTTTTTTCCACCTTGTCTGGCAATTGCTATGCGGAATACTGGGTGCGATAAATTCTCGGATGGGGAGGGGCGGGATGGCAATTAATAAACCTATTGCAGTAACCTTTTTCTTTACGAATGCATGGTGCAACTTGTAGTTTCTATTGTCTCAAGCTTCTTTTAGTTCCTTAAGGTAAGGCAGCCTGTCCTGCTATTCGACTGTACCACATCATGACCTTTTGGTTGTTAAAGCATTGCTTGACTGTAAGAAAACCGGTTTTAAGAAGACATCTAGCGATATCAATGATCAGTCCAGCAAACCTTATAGCTTCGCCAGGAGCTGCAGCATGTTTTACATCCCTGTGGCAACTGTGGAGCGGAAGTTGGGGGCAGCGGATGAGAGCCCAAGTTTGGAACCTCTGCTTTGAGGATCTGGTTTCTTTCTTGGTAGTAAACAGACATGGTGGAATCGGAAAACTCGAAAAAAGAGTGCTTTTAAGAGTTCGAACCAAATATGTAGCCGCTGTGTGGATATATTCTTGGATGCGGATGAAATCGCACCCGAGATGTTGGATTGTTGTGCAGCTGTTTAGGGTATATGGCGACAAATCGGGTTTGGCCATGTTCTTGCTTTTCTAGTTACAACTCGGCGCAGGGAACCGAGCCATTGAACGAGATGCCTTCAAACTCGACACAACAGAGAGTCTCGATGGTTTCGGATCCGGAGACTTCTTGCACTAGAAATGTTCGTTGTACTGGCGTCGGCAAGCTTCTTTGGCCGCAATGAACAGATTTGTGACATTTCAACCCATGTACCCTAGCAGAAAGAAGCGGCAACGGCTTGTGCAGTTCTTTCGCTGCAGCTACTACAGCATCCTGCGCGAGTTGAGCGGGTGACCACCACGATGAAGACTGGAGCATGGTAATCATGGCTTCTATCATGTCTTGATTATAACTGAGTCCTATCTCAATACTCTAAGCACATCTAATGGATTGCCCGCCCATTTCCTTAAGAAACTCTCTATTGCACCTTCTTGAGAGGTTTGTGGGCTTCCTTTTTGGCCTTCTCGTAACCATTGATCAACCCGTAAACTAATTTGAGAGCAGATGATGACACAGTAACTAGACCTGCAGCGAAAGTGAATAGGACCACTCTTTGAGAAGTCGAGAGAACAGCGAAGAGTGGGTAGGGATACCTGTAAGTGTGAGCTTGATGTTGGAGGAAATTTTAAGAGAACCAGACTCACCATCCGTTGTGACTAAAGCATAGCTCAACCCAGTACCAGTATGCAAATGCCAGCACAGAGCTGAGACTCATGACTGCATAGACCGGAATGGTCCATGGAGGGCTGAAGAATATAAGATCGAGAGTCAAAAAGATGGCGGGGGCGCAATGGAAACTCAGATCTGGAAGGAGATCCAGGTGCATGTCTTCTGGGATCAAAAGACTGGTATCGATCAAGAGGATGCCCCAGTACAAGATGGTAATGACAACCTCCAGAGGTGTGGCAACAATGGCAACATAATTCTTTGCTTGGAAGAGGCCTGAGCTTGACGTTAGGTCAGCTGCAAGACCAAAGGCAAATGCCACTAATGAGGTGGTGAGGCCGATGATGGTGAGAAATTGGAAATGCCACCCATAGGCATCCGAAATGAATGATTCCCAATTTGCTAGGTAGTGGAAGCTGTAGCTAAAGGATGCTACGCCTAATGCATGGAGGAGCAGGGATGCTGATGGAGAGGGCGACGCCAGTCGCTGGAGTTGGTGACGAGACATGTTTGCGCGTGTGCAATGAGCATCAAGGCGTAGCACCCGGTTACGATGTTGGTGGGAACTAAAGTCTTTATATTTTATGCGAAAACCACGACGGAGTCCCCGTGCTTTCCGAGCAGCGAGACGGGATCATCACCTGCTATATCTCCGAGAAAGGTGGCTCAAAGCCACGTTTGTATTGGCGGACCTCGGCATATGGACCCATCATGACGCTCAGTTGATCCACTGACAAGGATAAGTCTAAGGTTGGAGCTAGGCCGCCACTAGCCACACTCTACTGAAACATTGCGCCACACGAGGCTGAGAGCTTCCGTCGCATTGGGGTGAGAATTCGCGATCGTGCATGAGAGGACTGACAAAAGCACCCAATACTCGTTCACCAGTAAAACCCGGCACCTGTGAATTCAAACAGTCAAAATGGTCGTGGATTCTGCTACAGAAGATGACAACCGCTCGCAAAAGCGTAGCCACTCTGAATTTCGCGGAGAGGATGATGGTAGGTTTGGATTCCCCATCACAGTCGCGTCCAAGATGGCTAACATATGCTCTTAGACAGCTCCTCGGACGACGACATGGGCCCTCAGTTGCCCTCCGAAGCCCCCAAGAAGAAGCGACGAGTCTTACCCCATGAGAAGCTCTATGTAGCTGCGCTCCCTAAGTCAGCCCGATACTCGAAATCCTTGATGCACAAGGAGCAGATCCTGTTCACGACGTGGACCCCTCTGACGGACTTTCTCATCACTTCCTCGACTGATGGAGTTGTCAAGTTCTGGAAAAAGATTGCGCAGAATATCGAATTCGTGAAGGAGTTCAAGGCGCACAATGGCGAAATCAAATCGGTGGCAGTGAGCAAGGACGGACGAAGCTTTGCGACCGCTGGCATGGACGGAACGATCAAGATATTCGATGTCATTACCTTTGATCTTCTATCAATGATCTCCCTCAACTACGTACCCAACAGTGTCTGCTGGGTCCATGCAAAGGGTGCTTCTCTGCCCGTGTTGGCGGTTTCCGAGCAGGCTAAGCCACTGATACACATCTACGACGGCCGAGGAGAGAAGGAGGAACCGATCCATACGATCAAGGGCCTGCATAGGAAACCTGTGCACTTGGTGGCTTACAACGAGCCATTTGACTGTGTGGTATCAGCAGACGAGAGCGGCATGGTGGAGTACTGGAGACCAAGCGGCAACTACGAGAAACCCGAGGGAGTCTTTGAGTACAAGAGCTCAACAAATCTTTTCGACTTCAAAAAGTCCAAGTCTGTGCCCTCTTGTTTGACCATTTCACCCAACGGAAAATATTTTGCTGCATTCTCGCTGCCAGACCGCAAGATCCGCATCTTTGACTTTGCCACAGGCAAGCTGTATCGCACCTACGACGAGTCCCTTCAGGCCATTGAAGAAATGCACAGGGCAGGCACGGGATCTAGCAAGCTGGACAATGTCGAATTTGGTCGAAGAGCAGCTCATGAGCGGGAGGTCGAGTCAGAAGCCTTCAAGCACAAGTCCAACATTATCTTTGATGAGTCTGGGAACTTCATCCTGTACGGCTCCATGCTTGGGATCAAGGTTCTAAACACCTACACCAACCAAGTGGTAAAAGTATATGGCAAGGACGAAAATTTCCGGGCCGTCAACCTTGGCCTGTACCAGGGACAGCCTCAGAAGAAGGGGGTGACCACAGTAGAGATGGGTGCTTCAAGCAACCCCCTGCTCCAGGAGTCTGAAACTCGCGATCCGATTCTGGTAGCCACGGGCGTTGGCAAGGTCCGCTTCTACATGTTTACCAACGAGGAGGATATTTCCAAGTCCACCCGAGACGTCCAGAACGAGCGGCCGACCATGCTTGGCCACAAGAAGGACACCAAGACGAAGGCCACGGAGACCGGTACCGGAGCCATCATTCACACCACCTATGGTGACATCCACATTCGTCTCTTCCCAGACGCGGCACCCAAGACGGTGGAGAATTTTGTGACGCACTCTAAGAGTGGCTACTACAACAACACCATCTTCCATCGAGTGATCCGAAAGTTTATGATCCAGGGAGGAGACCCACTGGGCGACGGCACTGGTGGCGAGAGTATTTGGGGAAGGGAATTTGAGGACGAGTTTAGCAGCTTGAAGCACGATAAGCCATTTACCGTGAGCATGGCCAATGCGGGTCCGAACACCAACGGCAGTCAGTTCTTTATCACAACGGAGAAGACGGTAAGTTTCCTTCTTTTTGTGGCTACGTCAATTCTTTTTTTATTTTATACTTTCAGTTTCTAACACGATGATAGCCATGGCTGGATGGAAAGCACACCATTTTCGGAAGGGCAACCCAAGGGTTTGATGTGATTCACAAAATCGAAGGCGTTAGGACGCACAAGGAAAAGCCAGAGGAGGACATCAAGATTCTCAACATTGACGTCGTATAAGGGAGGACGAGACTGGTCGGGGAGTGCCGCCGAGGGGCCCGGGCCGCATACAAGGGTAGATAAAGTCCGATTTGCATGAACGAATATGACCCCATTCGTCCATCCCGCGGCTCGCCATTATGGAAACTCGCGAAGTGCCGAGATGTGTGTCTAAGTTTCATCCACAACAAGGTGGCACGATTGCGACCCGGGGCAGGCCAGATTACTGCCGCGAGCGTTATCAAGTGCCCGGTGTTGTGTGGATCGGTATCATGTAACATGACCACGGGTTGCCGGCCGCTCGAAACGCGAATATAGCATCCCTCCAAACCTTGAACATGCTTCTAGATAGATATAAGATACTATCTGTGATCAGCCCTTGAATGCTTGTCGCGAGGTACTTTCCCCACTGCGGCCGGCCACTGCATAAGCTAAAATAACCACAACATTTCTCGCCTTAAAAAAGGCCGAAGATATTATCTCCAGGGAAATACACTTGTTTAGATATTGTTTTTATTCATTTTAGCCAGAAATATGGAGATGCCTGGCTCTTTTGTTCTATATTTTTATTTTATTTTACAGCAGTCTCACGCTTCAGAGCGTCTTAAACTGACCATCACTCAAGGGCTTGTATTGTAGACGCCTTTTCGAAGGTGGTGTCATGGGCGGGGGCTCCCCAGTCGATCCTCGCCCAATGGTGGTGGGGCCGTTCCAAAGCACACCCCAAGTTGCCAAGCTAAAGCCGTCACTGGCCTACTGTGCGGAAAGCGGGCGCGGAGGTGGGCGCCGTGGTTGGAGAGTGTGACACACCGACGCCGGGCCGGCGCAAAGGGTAAAAAGGATATAATTTTTTTTTCCTTCCCTCTTGTTTTTTCTTTGTCCTACTATTTCCTGCAAGCTTCCTTGAACATACTGTCTTGTGCACCTAACATTGAGGTGCCTGTTTTTTTCTCCTTTTTTCCTCATCATCTTACGCAAACTGCTTGTTGGTTGATACCCCCGCCATCGAGTCATCATGGCCACTGTAGGTGCCCCCCTCTGCGACAGAGCTCCCCTCTCGTCGTACAGCTCTGAGTGGGGTGACTCACGATGAATGCAGTTCTTCATTGAAAACAAAAACGTTGGCAACCAGGCCGAATCTGAGGATTGGAGAAGTATGTGTTTTCCAATTCCCCCCCTTGGCGCAGTGCGTCCCCCAGCTGCATTGTTGGGCGCTGCTGAGCTTGCTGCTGTCGCTGTGTACTTCTTGCTGTCATGATGCTGACCACGTCTAGTTCGCGGTTACAACCCTCTGACTCCTCCCGACCTGCTCCAGTCCGAGATCCCACAGACTGCCCAGTCCAAGCAGACGGTGCTTCAGGGCCGAAATGAAGCTGTCGCTGTTGTCAACGGCACTGATGAGAAGCATCGCCTGCTCGTCGTCGTCGGCCCTTGCTCCATCCACGACCCCCAGGCTGCCCTCGCCTACTGCGACCTGCTTATGAAGGAGAAGGAGAAGCACAAGGATGAGCTTCTCATAGTCATGCGCTCCTACCTTGAGAAGCCCCGTACTACTGTTGGCTGGAAGGGCCTCATCAATGACCCTGACATTGATGGGAGCTTCAAGATCAACAAGGGTCTACGAATTTCGCGTCAAGTCTTCGTCGACCTGACTTCCAAGGGCATGCCCATTGCTAGCGAGATGTTGGATACCATCTCGCCTCAGTTCCTGGCTGATTTGCTCTCCGTAGGCGCCATTGGTGCCCGAACCACTGAGAGCCAGCTGCACCGTGAGTTGGCTAGCGGTCTAAGTTACCCCGTTGGCTTCAAGAACGGCACCGACGGCTCGCTTGGCGTTGCCATTGATGCCATTGGCGCTGCCAAGCACCCCCACCACTTTTTGTCTGTCACAAAACCTGGTATTGTCGCCATCGTTGGCACCGAGGGCAATGACGACTGTTTCGTTATTCTCCGTGGCGGATCCAAGGGAACCAACTACGATGCCGACAGCATCGCCGAGGCCAAGGCGGCTCTCGAGAAGAAGGGTGTGCGACAGCGATTGATGGTCGACTGCAGCCACGGAAACTCGCTTAAGAACCACAAGAACCAGCCCAAGGTGGCTGCCGACATTGCCGCTCAGATCGCCAAGGGCGAGCAGGCTATCATGGGTGTCATGATTGAGAGCAACATCAATGAGGGTAAGGCTGAGTTACTCGATACCTATTTCCCTATCTTTACATTTGTGCTAATATCGTTTAGGCAACCAAAAAGTCCCTGCAGAGGGCAAGTCAGGTCTTCAGTACGGTGTCAGTATTACTGATGCCTGCATCAACTGGGAAGATACTGTGTCAACTCTCGATACCCTTGCTCAGGCTGTCAAAGAACGACGCAAGGTGTTGGGTGTGAATGGGGCATAAAAAAAGACCGCAGCGCATTTGCCTATGATGGTTGGAGAAACGAAGGAAGCATAGCGGATGCAGCAGCAAATAGGATGTTTCTTCTACCTTGCACCTCGAGGGACATCTGTTGTGGGTTGGGCTGAGTTAGGGGCTGGAGTTTTCTGGGATATCGATTTGAAGGGATAGATAAAAGCAAGCCGCAGAGATGCAATTGAGCGGCATGCGCTTAGGCTCAAGTTAATTAGGGATCAACAGAGTTGAGTGTGAGTGGTCAGAACTTGGGCCTCTCGCAACCATGCTGATGAGAGCGGCATCGCACACGGTCCGGAGTATAATGGCGCACTGTATGGAAACACACTGAAATCGTACTGAAACTTTACTAAATTAAGAGGCGCGGCTTACACTGTGCAACCAGAGCTCCTAGCTGGCGTTTTTCGACAACCACGGCCTCGTCATCTTGCCATCCAGAAAGTTTTTACCCAACGCCATCCTTACGACTCCGTTACGACGCCAATCACCCCCAACCCTACACCGGGCGATTAATCGCTGCGGTATTTGCCATCTGACACCCCTTTCTCCCGCCCCAACGCCTCATTCACGCATCCGTCCCCCTTCCACGCCCAGACGCGGTTTCGACTCGCGCGATTATGGCTCGCGACTACACACCCGAGTCCCCGCTCTCCTCCATGGACGAGTCGGAGCCCTATGAGGAGGAGGCTCACGATGAAGAAGATACCACACTGCGCCCTTCGAAGCGACAGCGCGTCGAGGCTGGTTCCACAACTTCGTCCGCCGTCGTCCCTGATGCCGAGCCCGAGACGGTGCCGGAGCCTGATCCCCTCGAAGGCATGTCGGACGTCTCTTCAGACACATCTGGCGACATTCCCAGCTCCCCCATCAACGCGCGGCTAGAGGAAGAGGACTTTCAGGACCAGGTTACCGTTTGCGACTGGGATGGCTGTACGGCTGGTGACCAAGGGAACATGGATAAGCTCGTCGAGCACATCCACAACTCGCACATCGAAAACCGTCAAAAGAAGTATACCTGCGAATGGATGAGCTGCAATCGAAAGGGATTGCCCCATGCAAGCGGTTATGCTCTGAAGGCGCACATGCGCAGCCACACCAGGGAGAAGCCCTTTTACTGCTATTTGCCTGGTATGAGGAAATTCGCACGCACCCCCTGACACTAGTGACTAACAAAGACACAGAATGCGACCGCTCCTTTACGAGATCAGACGCGCTGGCAAAGCACATGCGAACGGTGCACGAGACAGAGGCGTTGCGACCCTCGGACCCAGTGCCCAAATCAATGCAGTCAGGCACCATGGGCAAAGGAAGCAAACTCAAGATTATTATCAAAACACCGCAGTCGCATGGCGGTCCAGATGATCCCATGGAGGATGTAACCAACGGCGACGGCCCCAATTCGGAATATTTTACCGCCCTTCCCGAGGAGATGTTCGATGCGGATGAGCTGGCGTTCCCCGTTGACAAGCTGTACCGCAAGTGCTACTGGGAGGCGAAGTGGGCCGAAGAGGTTGGAGAGTCACTCAAGAAGGAGTGCAAAGAATGGGAGGATGTTTACTACAAGGAGTGGTTGGAGAAGGAGGTTCTCCTCTCACAGGTCATCAAAAGCGAAGTGAACTGGCACGACCGGAGACAGGCCATCCTCTCTGGAACTGCCGACGTACAAGTGTCCGGAGCCGTCGAGAGCGTGGAGGGAGATGAGGAAAAGACAAACGGCACCAAGGTCGAGGAGGCTTAGCATGCTTATTCTACCAACAGCAGTCGCATGCCGAAGGGGATAATGACGCCTCGGCGGTCTTGCAGGGTCCGTTCAGGCAAGAAGCGTCCAATCATCGGCGTTTGGGGGGATCTGTAACATCACACTTGTACGGAGAGGAGTTTGCGGAGTTGACTATCTGCATTTTTGGGCCGCCTGAAGAGGGGAGCGACCTGGGTTTTTGGCCTCCAGCATCTTAATGCAAAGAACAATGAAATACATGTTTGATATTTTTTTTTTACTTGAGCAAATGCGGGTACATCTAGTAATAGAATCACAGCGCCTTCTTCTTGGCGCGATACGACTGTGAGTTTTTGAAGGGAAATCCGCTCGTGCTCTGGTCGAACTTGTGGTACTTGCTGGTCATGGCTTTGTCGCCAGCGAACATGACGCAGTAGAGCCCGAAGCTGGCAAATATGGCACTGCCGATGCTCCCGAGCGCATATCCCATCTCGCCTGTCCAGCTGTAACGACCGTAGCAGTAGAATGCCGCTGAGGCATGGTGGAGGGTCGAGATGAGGATGGTGGCGCTCGCGTATGGGGAAACCTGGTCTGCGGGAGCTGTCGGGTGTAAGTAAGAGAGGTGCTTGAGGGGGAAAAGGGGCGAGAGTTGTGTGTGTATGAGAAGAAAAAAAATTACCATCCAAAGTAGAGGTGAGAGGCACGGCGCCTGAGAGGACTACAACGATGAGGCCCAGGGCGAAGAGGGCGAAGCCGAGGGAGCGCGCAAAGTACGCCTCCAGCGCTTTTGCCGGGCCAAGAGTCAGCTAGCTGCGCGGGACAACAACGTGGAAGCTTTGCGACAAGGGGGGGGAGGGAACGCAGAAAACTCACAGCTCTGAGACTCGTATTCCGGGCGCAGGATGGAACCGATGAAGGAGGGCCAGAGCATCAGAGGGAACGCCTGGGTGCTCAACCAGGCGAGGTTGCCGAAGCTGTAGGCTGCGATGGCCTGCGGCGGCGAAGCATTGCGGCCCGTCAGCGAGGATTCCTGCAGGATTCAATCGATTGGGAAGAGGGATTGAGGGATTGATGGAGGATTGCCCAAACGTACACTCATTGCGATTGATTGATGGTCGAGAAAGAAAAAAAAAGTCTGCTTCTTTTGCGATTGTGAATGTTGCGCGTCAGGAAATGCTATGTATGTAATGCAATGCCACATATACTTAAGGAGTCTGATGGGCCGGCCAGTCGTCATGTCATGATTGAGGCTGAGAGCACCACCACCCATGTCTGGCCCTTAGCACCGAGGCTCCTCTCCAGAAACCGTCGACGTCATCCTCCCCCCTTCTACGACAGCCCCAATCATCAAGTTACACGGGCACCAGGGCAGCCAAATAAATTGCAGGGCAGAAAAGGAATTGATGCAGAAGGCCAGGCCAAGAAAATGATAGCACGCGACATACCGAGATCTAATATCGTGTTATAAACAACCACAAATCATTTGGACCTTGCCTGGTAGATATATGCAACAAGACCACGGTGAAGTCTACCTGGCAGCGCAAACAATGCACCAGAGGCCAACTGTGTACCCTTCAAGATGCAATACAAATGGGGTTCCCTCGCCCCAGAACTATAATATAAAGGCACTCTCCTTCTCCCCTTCAAGTTCCCACCATAGCCGAGCGAAATATTATCCATGTGCTGAAAGCTCTCTTCCTAGTCAAATGTCGGACATCTAGCCCCGATCGATTTCCAGCACACTTCGTCTCTCCCTCCCTCCCCCTCCTCCGTAAACGGTCTTCCCTGTCCTCCGCAAACGCTAGGCTCGAATCCAGGCTTGGTCTAGAATAGGTCCTACCACCCGGTCTTGGTCCTCCCACTCGACCAATACCTGACCACCCAAATAAACCCACACTGTAGCTGCTCGATCCGAGGAGGGGAGGGCCTGTTGTCGCCACCCGCACAAGGGGGGCCGATCTCGCATCGCTCTGTCCCGTCACCGTGGGGCAGTTTTTTTTTTTTTTACACTGTCGCTCAGCACACCATTGCAAATCCTCTTGATTCTATTGCGTCTCCTCGGAACGGACCCCGTCAAGCCCGCACCCCCGACCAGTTGCTTCATATAAGTCAATAAGTCCGCGCTCCGCGGTGACGTGCAGTGCCTTGTCATCCGCCCGCATAACCCATAAACTCTTATCACACCTTAGCTCTCTTATTCTTTTTTTTTCTTTCTATTTCTTTGTCAGAATATCTTTCAGGCATCCCCGCGACCGGACCTTTTTGACTTCTTGATACCCGAGCGAGCGATTGCACCAATATATTTGTCAGCCGCTCCGCGCTTGCACCGACCAGCCGGGGGAACTTGCACCAAATTCCTACACAGACATTTCTTCAGCGACCGCTACTTAGATCCAGCTGACAACCACCATTGTATTACTCTAACGTTGCGCAACATACAAAGAGCCTTCGCCCAAACAAAAAGCACCCGGCGCCATGAGTGCCATTCTCTCCGCCGACGACCTCAACGATTTCATCTCCCCGGGTGTCGCCTGCATCAAGCCCATCGAGACCCTCCCGGCTGCCCCGCCCCCGCAATCCAACGAGTTCGAGGTCATCCTCGACGGCCAGCAGCCTGCGGTGAACTCGAACGCCCCTGCTGAAATCTCTCTTACCGACTGTCTCGCCTGTTCCGGCTGCGTAACCTCTGCAGAGGCCGTCCTTGTCAGTCTCCAGAGCCATGCCGAGGTCTTGGCGACGCTAGATGCTGCGCCCGCGCTTCGCATAGTTGGCCCTGACAGCAACGGGAAATTCAGTGTGGAGGGACTGGAGGACGAGAATGCCAAGTTGTTTATCGCCAGTGTAAGCCCTCAAACCAGGGCTAATCTGGCGGCCGCATGCGGTAATGGCATCTCAGAGAGGGATGTAGCATATATGTTGGATAATCTGTTAAAGGGACCAGATGGCATTGCCAACGGTGGCAAGTGGAACAACGGATTCAAATGGGTTGTCGACACTAATGTGGCAAGGGAAGCCACCCTTGTTCTCGGTGCCGATGAAGTCTTCACCGACGGACAAGGTGGATCAGCAACACCCTCAAAGCCCATCCTGGCATCGTCATGCCCCGGCTGGGTATGCTATGCTGAAAAAACCCATCCCCATGTTCTCCCCCATATTTCCAGGGTCAAATCACCACAGGCCCTCATGGGCACCATGCTCAAAACTTCCTTGAGTCGGATACTGGGAATCTCACCCAGTAGGATTTGGCACTTGGCTATCATGCCCTGCTTTGACAAGAAGCTGGAGGCAAGCCGTGAGGAATTAACAGAGGAAGTCTGGGCAGGAGGCGAAGCAAGAGGCCGGGGAGTTAGAGACGTTGACTGCGTCATCACAAGCAAAGAAGTTCTTATGCTTGCCGAGTCCAGGGGACTCAATTTTTTCAATATTCCCAAAGCAGATCCAGCTGGCTCTGCTTCAAACCCATTTCCCGACCCCAAACTCCATAAATTCCTTTTCCCCCATCAAAATCCCAAGAACCCACCTCGAGAGGCTGGTTCTTCAGGAGGACTTTTATACCACATCTTGCAGAGTCGAGCAGCTCAGACTCCCGGCGCGGAGATTGTCTTCGCCCGTGGTCGCAATGTCGATGTTGCAGAGTATTCGGTGGTCGTCAAGGGTGAAACCGTATTCAAGGCGGCTCGGTATTATGGCTTCAGGAATATCCAAAATTTGGTCCGGCGGTTAAAACCAGCGCGGCCGTCACGCGTGCCCGGTGGTAAGCCCTTTGGCGGTGCCCGCAAGCCTGCTGGGAAGGCGGCATCTCTCGAGTATGGCTATATTGAGGTCATGGCGTGCCCGGGTGGTTGCACAAACGGCGGAGGTCAGATCAAGGTTGATGATCCCGTCGTCATGGAGCGTAAGAACCTGACCGGAAGGCCAGGCCCACAAGAACAGAAGGGATGGCTGGCTGAGGTTGACGAAGCTTATTTTTCCGAAGAAGAGGCTGATGTTAAAATCGAGGAGGAGGTTCCCGGGGATGTCGTTGGTGGCATCTCCCGTTCGTACATAAATGATACCCTGGCGCATTGGGCGGATGTCACAGGCATAAGCTTAGATAGACTTGCATTCACGAGCTATCGTGAGGTGATTAGCGATGTTGGAAAGGACAAGACCACAGATACCGAAAAGGTGGTGCAGCTGGCTGGAAAGATTGGAGGTGGATGGTAAGCGTAAAAGCTAGTTGATAGATTAAAATCAACTCTCCTTGGCGCCTCGCCGAGCAAAGCCAAAGCCTCCCCGTCCACTCCCATCTGGCCCTCGTGGTGCCCGGATTGGATTCTGATCGGCCCTCGCTTGGTTTGAATTGTCGTTGACCCGTTTCGGCCCTGGAGAGTCGGGCTTTGGCACAGAATTGGGGTCGTACAGCTCTCGGCCGGATGCCGAGCTCTGCGGTCGTCGAGGAGCATCGAATTGGCGGCCGTCGTATTGGCGGTTTTCGTTGTTCCGGTAGCCTCCTCGTCCGCGGCCTCTACCCCGCGGAGCAAAGTGGCCGTCAGACCGAGGCGGGGTGACAGTGCCAGGCGACGAGGCTCCGGACGAAGGATTTGACTCGCCAAAGATCTTGGCACGAGCCTCCTCGTACCGGCGCTGCTTCTCTTCCCGATCTCGCTTTTGCTTCGCGCGGATCTCCTCCGGGGTGAGCTGGACCTCCTTCTTCCCTTCCTCGCCGTCGTCTAGCTGGGACATGCCGCCGGCGACATCCCGCTTCGCGATGACGGGCTTCCGGCTGAGAACCTTGACTTGGGGCTTGAAACTGCTGGTGAGCGGGACGTTGGAGCTGGCCTCGAGATAGTGGAAGGTCTGAGGCGTATCACTTGCATAGACGAGAACGAGTTAGATATAAGAGTCCGAGCTTGGCACCGAGGAAGTGCATGTCGTGTGGGTAGGTGGGAAGGTGATGGAGACTTACGCGGACTCCCAGATCTTGCGGTTCGCCTCGGCATGTTGGGCAAGAATCTCAGCCTTGGTGCGAGGAGGCTCTGAATCTGGCTGCTGGGCCTGGTGATGCTGCTGCGTCTGCTGTTGCTGGCTCTCCTCGCTCGCTGCTTTGTCCGCCTGGGCCTCCCAATCGTCCTCCCACGCATCCGGGACCACTGTTTTCTTCCCCATTGCTGTCGTCAACGTGGCCGGCAGGCAAAGTGCGTCAGGAGGCGAATTGCGTCGCTAGGCGGATGTGCGTCGTCGGAGAAGACGAAGGTCGGGCCTCTCTCTCTCCGGGCTTGCGACGTGTGCATAAAGAGGTTATGCAAAAAGAGTTTTGGTGGGTTTGAAAGTTGGCGATCATTAGGCCAGGTTTGGGCCTCATCCAAGGATGCAACTAACGTGGGGCAGCCAGTAGAGGGAGGAATTGCTTGCGCCAGCCTGGGGAAAAAAACACCGGTAACTTGCGGGCGACCTGGGACTGCGTGTGGGCACCGCAGGGCTTGCTGGTAGCCCTGAAGTCGCTTCTGTCAGCGTCTCGTCGCCCGCTGCCCAGAAGGGTCCCAATGGTCCTCCGACAACCCGTCACTGCGGGGTGGCTTGTCGGCGGTGGGGCAGCTCCCGAAGCTGAGCATTCTCCCATCGAATGCGGCACCTCCAGCCGGCCGTCCTCTCCTTCAAGACAAAAGAATCTTTTCTTGATACTGTCGCTCTCACGCGTACCGTAGCTAGCGGGTGAATAGCCTCCTTCCTGGCTCCCAGCTCCCCTGCCCTTGCTTGCTTGTGACCTGACAATGTCCGGCGGGCTCCGATCATCGCCCCTCCCTCAGCACCCCATGGCCGAATCCACGAGCGCCAACTCGAGCGCGAAGAGACTGGCGGATGAGTGTGAGACAACAAGGTCGAGGCTGCAGGACCAGAAGTTTAGCATGAGTACGTGTTTCTCACGACGCGATGCCCTGACAGCTTCACACGTGCCCCGATGAGCTACCCCGGAATATGCTGGCTGACCCGTTCCTAGGAAATTACCACGACCCGCTGCGACCTCGTGAGAAGGACACGTCAAAGTTGTACCCTCAGGGAGTGACGCACGAGATGGAGCAGGCTTGGCTGAAAATGATCAACGACTCCAAGCAGTAGCCGGCCATTTGTCCACGATCCGGCCAGGCTCTTGACCGCCGCCGCGTCGCCGCACCGATATGGAGGGCGGTGAGCTTTGGACAGACGGTGAGGCTTCGGGCCAACAACTTCCGCGCCATGCTCGTCGCTTATTTCGGAGAAGAGGCAAAGGCGTTACTTGGGGGTTATGGGATTCCTGTCGATGCTGGTTTGCCGTCACGAGTCGCGTTACGCGCGCAGTGAGAGGACAACTTACAAGCCAGCGCATTGAGATTTGAAGCAGCAGGCGTTTCTCTTTTGGGACATGCCATTACTACAGCAGAGACTGTTATGAAGAAGACTACAGTTATAAGTCCGGTGATTGTGTTTTATGAGAGGCTATTCTACAAAAGAACTTGCAGAATCATACAAGTGTCCGAGTTCGTGAGTGTGTTGAATCCCAACATGGATGGTGTGGGCCAATCGCATCACACAGGGAACTGAATCAGGATCATATGAAATGGAGTTGACGCAATCAAGTCATCGGTCCGGGGTCTTTGAATTTTCGGCCGGCCGTGCTCGGCTGGGAACTACGTGGCTTTCAAGGACCCCGAGTCATCGTGTCAGTCTCTAGCTGCTCGATGCCGAAATGACGCTTCTCCCAAGTAGGTAGAAACTATCTTAGCCATCAACTAAACGGGTAGATCAGCAGTAATTCCCGAAAAAAAAGAAAAGAAAAAGAAAAGAAAAAAAGAAAAAGGGAACACAAATTACATGCATCAAGGGCGTTTGAGTGTATAGCGTCCCGGGCCAAAGCATTTTGCGGCCCACGGTCACAACGTAACGGACGGTTCTATCAGTCCGGATGTATGGAGTTTGGCGCGCAAATGACATCTGCATCGAGATCGAGACCCCTCCGGACCTCTCTCACATGCGCAAAGCGATGGCCTACTGGACACAGTCGTACATTTGATAAGGACACATACGCGCTAGTATTTTGCCGATCCAACCTCAACACGAAGTGTCACGCCCAGCCTCCAAAGGTTGAGCAACCCTCCTGTGCGTTTCTTCTCCTTTGCTCCCTCGCCGCCCTAGCGTATCGCTCCGCTCGTCCCTTTATCCGAGCCAGAGGCTGCTCGGCCTTGGTTGGAACGGAAACATGTGACAGGCATACCTGCTTTTCTTCTTCTTCCTCATCCTGCCACACAATGTCACGGATCTGGGGTGTTGCAACGCCATCCCGCCCAATAGTTTGCCACACCTGGGGAAATAGCAAAGAGGCTGAGAGCTGTGCCTACGGTGACCGGCCCGCCGGTACTAAAGACATAGTTGGGTGGCAAAGATAGATAGATGCGACGGCTTATCTCGCCTTGTTCAGGAATGTGAAGGTCCAGCTCAAGCCAGAAAAAGCCATTTGACGTGGACATATTACCTCTTGCATACAAGCTTGCGAATGGATCGCGGAGCTGAAATCCGAAAATTTGTCCCATGTCTAATTATTGAATGAGGAACCACCCCTAAAAAGAAAAGAAAAAGTAATACGCCGGGGCTGAGCATGGGATAAGCAGGTATACGAGGTACCATGCTTTCAGCTAACTTCACTTACACGGCGACACAAGGTTACTTTTTTTGGTTTTCATCAGAATCACGGCCCAAGGTTCCCCAATTTGACGGTAAAACAATCAAACAAAAATAGCACTGGCACAATATTACTAGATGGTTGCCGAGACTTGCGCTGATTTAGGAGAGGTTGGTTGACCCTTGCTTGAAAATGCGGCACCGACACCCCTCTCCTGGCTCCGAATAGGATACATGATACATTTGTGGGCGTTGTCCATGAGTGCAAATGCCGACAGTGAGATGTTTAATAAAACAGACAGAGCTGATCATCATGCCCTTCATCTCCAAATTAGATGGCATGCATTGGACTTGATGGCCAAAGGCTAGAAGGCGCACCTGAGGTACAACATGATGCTGTCTCGCGATATTGTCTTTCCCTTGCATACCCCTGTACCGGCAACCAGGGCGGTGATGGGATCGAGACAGTCCAAGATATCGATCCTCCTGCCTGCCGGGTGAATTTAGTTTGCCAAGCGAGGGATGCGTCGAGCATGAAGCAGGTCGCAAAGCGGCCGATGCTACGAATGAAACAATATTGCCTATATCGTACCTATGCCCAGCCATCTGGCCAATGGCTAATACCAGATTTGAGCGGCTACAACCTTGCTGCTGGACACTGACTGCCGGGATGCCCCGGCTCTGGGGCTGCCTTTTCTGAAAACATCTTTCACCGGTAGACGGCTGATGGACTTTCACGGGGACGTGCAGTAACGTGCGTGGCTGCACGGGAAAGAAAATTTCTTTCAAATCCTCGCCAGCTTCGCAATGCTGGTGATATCTGACATGTAAATTGGCCCGACGCAGGGGATGAAAATTTTTTCTGGACCAGGACGGGGATCGGGATTGGAGGGACGTGGGTGCGTCCATGGCGATGTCTAAGAAACCAAACAAAGCGCCCACGGACAGCCAAAGCAAAAGGTCAAGGCTGAGCATCGCGCTCCCCGAAGTCCTCGGTACGGCGTACCAGTGCCTCAAGTGCCGCCAGATGCGCCTAGCAAATAGCTTCGGCAGACCACTGCACCGCGCCATGTTTCCGGCGGGGCAGGTATCGGGAGCTGAGGTGAGTCTGACAGCAGGTTCGCGGGCAGGGGAAGTCAGCCGATCCGATTGTGAATGTGCGAGATTTGCCAGTTGATTCGCACCGACTTGGCACGTCGACGACGCAGGTGGGCGTATATCCAGAACAGCTGCGCAGAACATCTTTGCTCTGGGCCAGCTGCTATTTGCTGCTGCCATTTGCCAGCATCCCACCGAATCAAGACATGCATCGCTCTTGCAACTGACACATCTTGAATGACCTGCATCATCTGCTTTGATCCCTCCCCATTGATCCATATGTCGCCTTGTTGCCACCACCCCAGCAGCGGGCGGCACCACTCATCAGGCACTTGCGCCGCCATCAGAGCAGCACCAGAGAGGCCCACTTTCCCAGGCCCGCCAGTCCCTGAGAGGATCGCCTCCACCGGCAACGCAGCAGCTTCGGTGGGGGTTGTTATACGCACTGTGGGCGGCTGGCGGCTTCTGCAGCAGCTTGTACCTAGGTAGCCAGCTAGTCATTTGCAGACGCATGCTGCAGCCGCCTCGCATCTTCCAGAAAGCACTGCGCTGCGCCGTCTCGACAACCAAGCTGGCACCCAGGTTGCCTTCGAGGAAACACAGCCCTACGCATAGAAGCTATAAACACATCCCATGTCTCGTGCCGGTCCAAGCCCGCCGCGGACCACACGCTAGAAGGATTTGGATCTGCTACATCCCGGCAGCAGGAAACCACCCTAACTAGGTGCGTACCGTAATGACCCTGCCCTCTTTCTGCTCGACTCGGCCGGGGATCTCACCTCAGAAGGAGGGGTCGCGCTGGGCAGCGGATCCCTTTGGGGCGGATGGCGCCGGGGCTGCTGCAACGCCATCCCCTAAAGCCGTCGACAACTGATAATCTGAGGAGAAAACGTGTCTGATACCCGGGGCTAGGCTGAGCTGACGATTCCCAGCTCGCTTAGTTGAGTGCCCAGCAGTTGTGTTGAGGATCAACAACAAAGACATCTAATCAACGCTACCGCAGTGCCTCCGTCTCACGGCAGCTTTTGATTCTGCGCCTCCGCCTCAAGGTTGAACTTCCAACCGTCAACCGCGCAAGCTCCCCGAGCTTTCAGCATCCAGCTGTTCAACCCCCCACGTCTGCCAACCTTAATTCTTCCCCTCTCAAAGAAAGAGAGGTGAGCTTGTCCTCCCGCAAGTAAGCAAGCTCGACGAGGCAACGAGACCAACAAGTGTCGTGGTTGCAGACCCTCAGCGCCGCCTTGGTTTGTGGCATCGCTACCTCCGTTGCGGCGCACTGTACGGCTGCTTTAACCTCGCCCACCCACCCTCACTTCGCCCCAAAGACATCTATCATCTCCATCTATCTTTTTCTGCTGCTCCATCCTCTCTCTCCTCCTGACACAAACCTCTTTTTCTGTTTGTCCCAGGAGTAACAGCTCCTCGCATCTCCGTCTGCACCACGGTCCATCCTGCGATAATCACCGGGCTCTCAGTGACGCCATCAAACGATACCCCCCGTCTCTATTTCAAAGCTTCCCGCCTTTGACCCCGCCCCTCCGGGTTCGACCTGCCTACCTATTTCTAAGCCGCCGTGGTAGCACCCACCAGCTATCGCTACCATGTCGGGCACTGAGAGTGCAGCTTCGAACGCGGGTGGTTACGACCTCCTGCGAAGAGCTACTCAAAAGATGATGTCAAAGTACGTGATATTCAGTTTCTCTCTTATCTCTCCGTGCTCTCACCGCGGTATCCCGATTTTCCCCACTCGCCCCCCGCTCTCCGTGTTGCACCCTTCCTTTCCATTGCGGCCCAAAGTTGGTGTCTGTTTTATTTTTTTATTACCACTTTCACCCTGCGCGGCGGTTCCTTTTTTTCTGGAGCCATAACTTGACCAGCAACGGGGTGCCCTGGGCAGACACGAGGTCCCAGCTCTCTACCAGAGCTCCTCTTCAATGGCCCTCAAATGGGTGGCGACATTGATAGAGTCTTCCAGCACTTGGTGCTTTGCAGGCCCTGGCCCGAGTCAGCGTCTCTTTCAGGCTAGTTCCAGTGGCTTCTGACCCCCCGACACCGCCTGTCCGGGAAGGAGGTCGTGTTGTTCGCCTCTCAAGGGTTGTTTCCAAGGGCTCTCAAGCCCCCCGAAGGTCCTCAAAACCTACGCCATTGGAGTCCCTGCACGGCGCTGGGGGCACCCGCCGGGCCCGGTGCCCGATACTCCCCAGGCAAGCCGCCGGCCAAGTACCAGGAAGATCAGAAACAGGTCTGAGTCGGCCCTCCAACCACCGGCACCGCTGCCCTGGAGCTGAAGGCCAAAGCTGAATCCCTTGGTGTCCGATTGCACAGCAAACATGGCATGGGGGGGTTCGGCAGCTTCGAAGCTGGGCTGGCCGATGACTGAGACTCTTGGCCTCGCGAGGTTCAGTCCCAATCAATACGTCGTCGTGCCCCTTCCAGTACGTCGCGGTGGACCCGGGCATTCGCCATCGAAGCCGGCCAGCCCCAGAGGTTCCAAGAGACTTTACCACATGCAACGATGTCTTCTCCTTGCGGCCTGACTCGCTTCCACCATGATTGGATCCCGTCCGCCGGCCTTGGGTCTCCAGTCCCTGCGTCGCTCGCCCCCCCCCCCCCCCCGACCCCGCCATCAGCACTGCTCGCAGGCCGTCAATGTCCTCTCCTCTCTCGGTCAGACAAGCCTCGAACAAGCCCACCCCGGCCACATGGCACCCGCGCTCTGCTCTCTGGGAGCAAAAAATTGATCTCGTCATTCCCCTTTCCCGCCACCTCCTGCCCACGCTCGCTGGCCTTGCTTTGTCTTGGTCTGCTTTTTGTATCCCGCCTTCTGCCCTCAACATCCGCTCTCGGCACGGTCTCCGCGCTCCATTCTTGCGGACTAGACCCTCACAACCCACGCCCACACCACACCACCATCCCTCGAGACCTCAACAGGCCTTTTTTTTTTTTTTTTTTTTTTTTT
>VTGD01000232.1:0-30274 GCA_013406985.1 Calonectria crousiana | reverse complement strand
AATTACATAGTAAAATGAGTTGTATTGATTCTGGAAGTCATTGATGTCACTCGAGGTCACTTTGCTTTTGCTGGGGTCATGTGGGGCGGGGTACGGAGGTGGAGGGCTAAGGCACTCAAAGGGATAACTTCAAGATTTCGGAGAGATTCATCAACAAACGCATTGGCATCCGGGAAAAGTAGGCTCAATGAAGTGTACACGAAGATACTCATCACAAAACCGAAGAGCCAATCAAAGCTGTAGAGGTGTTTAGCGCCTTCCGTAATGTGGATGTTGGCGGTCCCGGCAGAATTGCCAACTGCATATATTAGCCCAGGGAGGTTAGGGCTGAGTGAGAGAAGAAAGGCGAGGAGAGCGCGCCAATTAATACCGTGCCAATACCGGTAACGCCCACGAGGATCGTACAAGGCACCCACATCAACTCTGCGCCTTTTCACAATCCAGTAATCGGCGCACATGATTCCTGCCGTCGGGGCGAGGAAGATGGCGTATCCACCCATAAATGTCAAGAAGTTGGTGGCTGAGGCCATTATTCGCCAAGGCACAAACACCCATCCTCCAATAATGGCGGCCACGATGCATCCGCGCCGGATATTCAGGTAGCGTGGAAATAGCACCGTGAGATCATTTGCGGCAGATATGGAGTTGGCGGTGATATTTGTGCATATCTGAGATACCGTCCATGCGGCGCCGCAGAAAAATGCGGCGGCTCGACCACCGCCAGAGCCACCTTCAATCCATCTGAGGTAGATGTCGAGGGGATTCCACAACATTTCGCCGTAAATAACAGCTGTAGCGGAAGTAGCAATGATGCCAACTAACGTACCTATAGTGTAGATACAAGGGATAAATGGCAGCTGCACATACTGGCCGTGGCTGGTTTTTGCATACCGCGAAAAGTCGGGAATGTTGCAAGCCAAGGTTGACAGGCCGCCTGATATGGAAGACATACATGATAGGAATTTCCAAGCTTTTGCCGCTCCCGTTAATGTTGCTTTCTCCGCAAACACTGGCCCGGCGCCACCCGCTTGATGGACACACCAACCCATTGTAGCAAATGCAGCTATAGGCGTGACTATCAGCTTCAACGTAAACATCGGACGAAGCTTTTGTGGAGGTATCATAAAGAGGGGTATCTGCATGAGCCATAATATGAGATAGCTATCAAACCATTAGAGTCGTAATCTTAACGAGTGTTCCTGGTGTTTACCTTATCATTCCCATCGTAGTGATGCCCATATTGCTTGAAATATGATTTTCGATGGTTCCATAAGACGGCCAAATGGCTTGAATCATGACAGTTACGGCCATTGAACCGTTTGTGGTTACAGTGCCGAGCCAGAACATGGCCAGAACACATCGAGAGACAACGCAAAAGTAAGACAAGTAATACCCGAAGGATGACCGGACGATGACCGAGAATGGAATGTGTAATTCCGCGCCAATAGAACCGTTCAACACCATGGGGATAGACGTACAGGCCGACCCGACCACAACCTAAGACAGCAATAATTAGTATGGAGACCAAGTATTGGCGGCATTCTGACTCACGGCCGGGATGGCTTCTCTCCAGCTGAGTCCTGAGCTTAGAATGCTCCCTCCAGTCTGCCATGTTCCGAGGCTGACACACTCAGTAGCCCAATACGCTATCCACGTCCACACTGACCAAGTCCGGTCCTCTGGACGAACGGGGTCCATGTCCTTATTGGACCACACATAATCAGGTGCCAGGGCCGATGGCTCCTTGGGTAATTTCCATGCTGAGAGCAAAGTGCATTTAGCACGCAAGTGCTCTTTGGACGAAATAAAGACCATATTGGTAAGTATTTAATCACGACAGATTGTAAAAAGAGAAAAGGAGAGAGAGAGAGAGATAGAGGGAAAGCGAGAAAGAAAGAAAGAAAGATGACAAAAGAGAACTTCAAGCTTTTGCGAACAAGTATTGTAAGAGTAGACCTGCCTTGAGTTAATTAGATGGACGAGGCCTTTTTCTCACATTCTCAGTAGAGATAACGAATTCGCACTCTAGCCAATTAAGCCCACCTCATTTCAAGAGGTGGAAGTAGGGGATAGTTCAAAGTTGAATAAATAGCGGCGAGAATGAGGAGGGGGAAGCAAGAATCACTGGCGATTATCTCAACCTGGTCAAATCCGCCATCACGGCCGAGATAGCTGTGTAGCGGCGGGCGAGAAAAGTGGGGCTCTGAGCATCACGGCTGAGATTGATAACGGAGAGGCGAAATGCCCCGTCAGGATTCTGGAACTTGACGAGAGTCAATTAAAAGTTGCATCAGCCATAATAATTGCATCATCATGATATAAAATGGCGAAATAACCACTCAAATCCTATCTCCTGGACAGCAAACCAAGCACCAAGTTCAAGCACCCCAATCTGTAATTACTTTGACAACATGACTGCGATTTCAAGCCACGTCGCAACCAATCTTGTCGACATCCAGGACTGCACGGACACTAGCCGTGTTTATTATAGTTCTGGAGGCTACCGTTTGTCGCGACCCGTTCTTACCGGGCTTGATGCAAAAAAGACCTTTGACTCCATCCCGACGGTTGATGTTGCAGACATCTTTTCGCCCAATATCGAGGTTCGCAGGGGAATCGCTAGGGAGATAGCAGAGGTCTGCGAGAATGTTGGTTTCTTCTACGCACTTAACCCCCCAATCTCCACTCATAAGATGGGTGCGTGTGACCCAAGTCAAGAATACCGAATCAGCACAGGTTGACATTTGTGAAGAAACCGCCCTGGAAATGGTCAAGACCTTTTTCAAACTGCCCCAAGAAGAATTAGTACGTCTTAACCTGTTTATTACCTTGATCTATTTTCAAGATATACTTTCTAATCGTAATGTCTAGCTCAAACTTCACGTTGACAACAGCCAAGGAGTCAAGGGCTACCTGCCATTCAAATTCCAGGATGGAAGCAACCGGCGAGCGTCATACAGTCTTGGTCGGGACTACACAAACCCAGAGCAGCACTTTGTCAGCGTTGCATCGCCCGGAACAGTCTCTGTAAACCAGTTTCCAAATGAGGCTTTGCCAGAATTTCGCAAAATCATTTATGAATACTGTAAGAATACATTGCTAGCCTGCAGATATTGGATCCCGCTCATTAACATTTTAGACCATGAGGTGTTTGTATTTGCACAGAAAATGCTCCAAATCTTTGCACTGGCGCTTGGCCTTGATGAGTGCGACTTGGACGAAATATTTCACCTCCCGCTGACGGACATCACCATGCAGTACTATCCTATCCAGGATCCGAGCGAACAATCATCAATCAGCCCTCACGCTGACTACGGTGGTATGAATCCTATTCCTCCAAATTCTTGCACCTATTAATGATTACCCAGGCATTACCCTCCTTTTTCAAGGTTAGACTATGAGTTTCGACTCCTGTAACGCTTATCCCAAGACTAACTCGGTTTTTAGATCAAGTGGGAGGCCTTGAAGTTTTGAATTCAAACGGGATATGGATTCCGGCACCGCCAAAGAAGCATGCTTTCGTCGTCAACACTGGCAGCTACATGGAAGTACTCTCCAACGGTCGGTTTCCGGCCACCGTACACCGGGCTTTTGGGAACCCGCATTGCCAGCGATTTTCGCTGCCTTTTTTCTTCAATCCAAACCCATATACCACCATTCAGCCACACCCGAAGCTTTTGGCAGAAGGTGAAAGGCCTGCGTTCGAGCCGCAGGACATTAGCCACAGGACGCTGAAGGGAATGATGGCCAATCGACCCAACCATCCCTTCTTGAAACAACTGAAGGATATAGGTTTGACTGAGCAGGAGTTGACATATGATCTTGTTACAAGGCCGATCGAGGAGATTACGGCCATGCACACGGATAAATAGATCATAGTTTGATTGCTCTACGATGAATTACACTGTGCGTGTGTCGCGATTTTATCGAATTTTATTCAGTTGTATAAGCGCCTTTGGGTAACAATGAATATCATCAATGTATATGCATTAGATACCTGGTTTTTAACGGACAAGATATGCATCCACGCTTCTGAATTCAGTGATTTGACAATGCAAAGGGCCGATACACCGGCTTCGCCCACAGGTTTTTTTGTTTTTTTTTTTGCTGGGCCTATGTGACCTGAAGAATTCTTCTTTCTCGGAAGAATATTTGTATTCCACTTTTGTGGCCTGGTTCCTGGGTCACCCGGTTGAGGTTACAGCTTATTTCTTTACTAAATATCAACATTACGATTATTTTGCCTAGAACCATGGTGCAGTGGTCAGAACGAAAAAACTCCCGCATCACAATCTTCTGTTGTGGGTTGCCCAGATTCGTTCCCTAATACCGCGATAAGACATGCGGGTCAGTTCTGAAGAGCCCATTGACCAATCCATCTCCAAAGCGTTATCGGTGTTGCGGTCGAGATATGGACCCGCCCGCGGCCGACGAGCTTGCAGTGGAGATAAAACGGGCGAGTTGGGTAAAGTTAAGTGGGACCCTCCCCAGCGATGCTCGTATGTATGCAAGAGACGCTTCAGTATAGGCCTCAATTCATCAGCACCCCAAGCCACCCATGGATACTCCTTTACGAATCACACAACGGACTCCGCGGTCTTGCGCGCCGTGTTACCGACGCAAGATGAGATGCCAAAGAGTATTCCCGTGTGGCAATTGTGTGAGGCGAAAGATTCCTGAACAATGCTCACGAGAGAGAGTTATTTTATCCAAAGCTGTCGCCCAAACAAATCTGCCAGTGAACGATGATGAAAGCAGTCCTTCACAAATCGACATGAGTGGGATTGATAGAGAGAACGAACGGACCTTGGAATCGCAGTCTACTAGGTTCCACGCGGAGATTGCGAGCAGCGCAGGATGCTCGCCAGTCGAGTCAAACAGTTTCCACGCCACGGAAACAACGCCTGCTTCGAATGAGACGCAGACTCAGCCCGAAGTGCGGCTAGCCATAGATGCTGCTATGACACTCGAGAGTCTGGCCTGGGGCAGCCACCATGCCGCAACACGGATACACGTGAATCAAGGTTCCAGCATAGTTGCGGACCTCTTCCTGACCGAAAACCAAGCGAGCAGTATCCTCAAATTTCACAGAGATCACATCGCATGGACCCATAACGTTTTGCACATGCCCAGCTTCACAGAAAAGTGCATGGGATATTGGAAAAAGGCCGAACTGCCTGAGGTTGCATGGCTATCTCTATACTACTCTGTTCTCAGTCTCACTTTTCTATACGCGAACCACGACAAGGTTGCAAAGTGGGGTCTATCAGAGAAAGGCTCCCTGTCTCAGAGCTTCTATGAGCTTGCTCTACAAGCCTTGAATACTGCAGACCTCGCGGCGAATCACACAAGTAGGCAGCGCCGTATTCATACTCAGGCTCTCTCGCTAATAAGGATAGTCGAGGCTTTACAAAGTATCTGTATAATCCTACCATGTGCGCATACCTTTGGGTTCGTAAAGTGTGTCATTAAGAAAGGGTCTCATAGGGGCTAACGCATGGTTAGAGACACCAAGCGCATTGTGTCCCTTCACTCCATGGCCGTTTCTGTTGCTCAGATGATGCAAATCCATAGACTCGAGCCTCTTGATACGTCCCACCGACCCATGACAGAAATCTTCGACCATGAAATTCGTCGAAGAGTCTGGTTCTACCTCTACACTCAGGATTCATATCTCACATCGTTCAGAAAGGCATATACGATAAACCCAATGCATGTTACTACCTCTATGCCAACCAATTGCCAGGACGAACCAGAACTGATCGTCAGCAATGGGCGAATCGTTGCCCTACCCTTATCTTACCCAACGCAAAACAGTTTCATGATATTCCATTTTGAATTGGGAAAGATTTCCCGCGACCTCTTTGACAAGACATGTCACTTGGGAAAAGATAACTCGGACATAGCCCAAGGGTTCCATGAAGTACTGGAGGCAGAGAATCGTTTGAAGGAGCTTGCAAAGCATCTGCCAGACTGGCTTCGTGCCAACAACTCCGCCGCTCCAGGGCCAACGACGAAATGGATAGGTAATCTTTGTCGCAGTTTTCGAATTGCCTTTGCGCATAAGCGCATCGCGATCCATCGTACCTATTTCTGTCGTGCGGTCACTGACCGAAAGTATTTTTACTCTTACATCGCAAGCCTCGAATCTGCACGATTGATATTGAGGATTTACATGGAGACGGCATCAACCGATGACATAGAGATGTGGACCATACCGGCTCATGTCATCAGTGCATCCATCATCATCACGCTAAACTTGCTCTCCTTCAAAAATGACGACGGCTTCTTGCCCACAGGCTATGAATCGCGCGTGGGTGACAAGATTTTGATGATGCAGTGTCTGGAGCGATTGAAGGTGGTGTCGCGTCCACACCAGATAGCCTGGAAAGGCTCGGTCATGATAAGCCGCCTATTGAATCAGGAATACTTTCAGAATGCGTACGAGAAATTTAGCAAAACGGAGATGTCGAAATTAGTTGCAGAGGTCGAGGACATGATTCGCATAGAGGCCAAACTTCTCGACATTGACTCTGACATGCTGGATGGTACATTTCTCAACTTCTTTAGTAACCAATAAACGCGTTACTCATCAATCACTCTAATGTCTAATAAGAATGAATTCGCACAGTCACAAATTGTAGCTCGAGCTGGCGCCTAGCAAAAGCAACTCTACCAGCCAGCCTGGTTAAAATATATAAGTCAGCTAGACGCACTGGACAATTGAGAGCGTGACAAGCAACCCACAACGAAATTTTCGCGCTTTCATCACAAGCCTGCGGCAAGATTTTTTAAATAATGTGTGACTGAGCATGAAAATAAAAAAAATACTTGGCAATGTGGGGACCGACCGTTCTGCAATGTTGATGCTTGCTTTGATTTTCCTCTTGAGCTGGATATTTTCAATCCTTCAGTCATGCCATCACCCAAAATTTCCAGGCGTCAAACTCAAAATTCTGCTGTATTCTTGATTCATCTTTCTATGAATCTAACTACATGAATTCCAAGTCGCACACCACTCAGCCAGTTCCTCAAATTCGATTGTCTCGAGGAAAACAATACACGCCCGTTGATATTCCCCGTCGAAATCCCACCCTCATTTATCTATACTATGGAAAGGTTTTCATGTATCGAGTAATATCAATCGAATAGCCTACACTGTTCACCTCTGCCACATACGGCTCAGTAGCACAGGGCCGGTCGTTGGTCGGCCCCAGGCCCATAACGGTGCGCCAATAGCAGACAGAGGTGATCAGACACCTTATCCAAATTAAGCCCGGAAAGGAACTCCCTTGGGGTCCTTGGTTTCCTTGGGAGGAGCAGGTGCATCACGAGCATGGGGACCATTAGGTTCCTTTGTCTCTTTCGAAGGAGGAGATAAATCGCGAGCGTGAGGTCCCTTGGGATCCTTAGTCTCCTTGGGAGGAGGTACATCACGGGCGTGGGGTCCCTTGGGGTCCTTAGCCTCCTTAGAAGCAGGGGGGGCAGCGGCACCGCGAGCATGAGGTCCCTTTGGGTCCTTCGTCTCCTTAGGAGGAGGTGCATCACGGGCGTGGGGAGCATTGGGGTACTTGGTCTCATCAGGAGGAGGTGCATCACGAGCACGAGCCGAACCTTCCTGTGGTTGCTCCGGGGGAGGAGCGGGAGCGTTGTCCCGGGCCTGGATGGCTCCGTCGTGATTCTTCGTGGGAGGAGCGCCTTTAGAGTTAATTAGTTATCCTTATCCTGGCTATCACGCCTGGTAACTCACCAATAACTCCGGCACTGGCGGAAGTTGCCCAGACAGCGACGAGGACAGTAGAGAAACGCATGGTTGTCAATTGTTGGAGAAATTCGTGAAACTCTGAGGTTCAATCGGGATGAAGGGGAGCTTTATGTTGATTTTGTTGGTGTTGGAGTTGGTGTGTGAAGAATTCTTGACTTCAATGGCAGATTCAGGTCTTCTTATACAACTCTGACCTTGCCTGTTTACTACGACACTCCGTCAAAGGCCGAGCCATGCATCATCATTTCATGCCTGCGCCTCCTCAAACCCGCATTTCGACATTATTCGAAACTTGATCTATTGGATCCCAGTTCCCAATGAGGATGTAAATGTGTGCTGTACTAAGGGTGGAGATGTACGCGTAAACAACTTGGTCGATCACGGATCGACAGTGTATGGGCCCCCTTTGTTTCGCGGGTTTGACTACACAGTCTTGCATATGTTGGTGTATTGACACTATTCCCATCTCCTCATCCATTCGTCACATTTTCCTCGTTCCATAAACCCTTTACAGCCATCATGGTTTGAATCACTACCTCAAAATACTCATTTTTCATCCACTCAATAAGACAAAAGCCGAATCTCACAGAACCGCAGTCGAATATCTATCATGATTGTTGAAATCGTCAAGCCAAAAATCAATCTCACACATGCATTGACTCAATTGAGCCCCGGTGAGAAACTTGCGCCTATGTTGTCATACTTCAATGCAGACTTGTCGATTCTCATGTTTGAGCGTTGAGGTACTGAACAAATGATTACGAATGTGAACTTTGACATCGTTACATTTAATGCGTGCCATGTTGACGATCTTGCCGGAACAGACTTAGCTTTCCCCTCGCGGACTTAACAGCCAGTTAACTGCACCAGCTTCAAGGTGGCGCGGTCATCTTAAAATTTACGGGGGACGCGCGTTTTGGCTAAACTTAGCGCGGCTCGGCAGACAGGGCATTTTTCGCTTTGCAAGAATGTGCTTATTGCAACATTGATGGCGCCATGCTGTCTTACGCGTTTTTGCAAATACGAAAATTGAGATCGTCAAGGAGTCTGGTATATCCGGGGTCGACCGTTGAGTCGATCCCCATGGAGCCTGTCATGGGTCTCGTGTGTTTCAATTGGTCAACCCTCATAGGCACAAGCAATGAAAATGACTGATGGAAATTCCCACACCCTTTCAAAGGGGGAGGCCACGGATTCTCGGATGATGCTCGGTGCGACTCGCGCATTGACGGATTCCAAATGCCGGCAAATGTGTGCCTCCAACTACCGGTTTCCCTGTGTAGGCTCTTGCACCGGGTGCCAAAAACACACGTTTGTCAGGGTTTAATGGAATAATGCAAAATAATGAACTCCTGTTGTTTCTGTACTATTTGCATAAACTCAATGTCATTTGCGCATATGTAGTTGATTGTTGGTTGCATGGGGAGCGTTGTATGTGATATGATCATCGAAAATACACTATTCAGAACATACTAGCAAAAGTTGGTACAAGAAAAATCCTCGATCTATTACTTGCAATCTTCTTAACGTTATTCTATATAAATTTAGTAGGTAAATGGAATAGAGCTTTGGAACTGACTCAAATTGATATCATCAAAGTGTGGCATTCTGGGGCTTTAGGGTAGGAAGAGAAAAGCGAGTTCCGTCGTGATCAATTCAAGCAGCCAACTGGTAATTATCGACTGCATCATTGATAGGGAGATTTTTAACGGTGAATAACGGTAAACATTGATCAATTGATTGTGCGCGTGGTCTTGAATGTGTCATGCATGTACTGGTGCCCATTACATCTGCAAGGGCAGAATTATTCATCTCCTCACCGATGGGCCCGCCAACTTCTATTTCAGTTAACTGATTATTTGAATCGGAGAAAATCATGCATTAAATTGCTCACCAAACCCTACTCGCACGATAGCATCTAGATGGATGGTCACAATTTCCAGAAAACTGCCCATCAGACCGCTGTGTAGGTTCAGAGAAATATTTTGGGGGCATGAACTAGTGCTTGGTTGAAAGCTTTATGCATTGTCACGTGATAAATCTCATTCATTGTTCCCATGTCGGAAATAAGAATTGAAGTGGCTTCCTAGACCGTGGCAGAAAGAAGGTCTGTGATGTAATTGAATGTTGGCGGCGTGGCCGAATCCACAATGAAGGGGAGCGATTGGTGGGTTGATAGCCGGAATATGAAATCTCCGTCATCGGCATTTGATTTACTTCGATCGATTTTCTCTTCCTGTAAGATTAGGTGGAAGATACCTTCATCGACAAGTGCTATACGCTTGCTCCACAGTACCTGAGACCCACAGCCAGATTTGATACAGGTCTTCGTGCACTTTGGCAAAATGACATTTTTCATTTAGTGAAAAAATTGCGAATCGAGGTCATAACTAATGTTTGGATTTATGATATTTTCTTCCATGTACTATTACTTGCTGTTTACACTGTAGTGGTGGTGGGGAGACCTATGGCACCTTCAAAGACAGGCTGTATGGACCTGTGATAGAAGTGCCAAGTGATACCTTACATTCCTTCATTTTGGTGGGGAACAGCGACACTAACACCAAAGCAGCTACCGTATATAGAGGACTGGGGAAATTGAAGCTGTTAGTTTCTGGTCGAAATATGACAGAACATTCGATTAATCAACCCTTCCCTTTGGTTTCTCGATTCGAGACCAGATCCCTTGGTTCAACGAAGACATCTTGACTTATGTCGACGACATTGTAGCTGAAAATACATGGACAGATGGCTTGGTTATTTGAGATGCGCGAAATCTAGAGGAGATCATCGAAACCATTAAGGTTAAAGAACAGGGAATGGGAGTTGTTATTACAAATCAATCTTTCATGAAAGAGAATATCCAGACCAATCATGACATTTTCACATGGTTTCTTTTGGATATATCTCGTTATCTAGGACAGATGCCCTCAAAAAGGTGACAGAGATATCAGGGAAACATTGACAGGTGTCCCCATAAACCTCCCTGTAACATTTAATCAGGTGTGAGAACGAGTAATGAAGCAGAAGGATAAGATTATTTCTCAAAAGATCTTCCAATATATTCCCTCTGACGTGACACCTTTGACCCTAGCTCAATTCGGCGAAGCTTTGTTATTGACTACTGGTAAGCTCGCTTTGCCTGAGGATGAGATGGTGAATAGATGGAACGAATTACTAGCTGGTGCCGGAACCTGATTCAGGTTGAAGAGGCTGATATCACGGTGTATCTAAACCATCATTCCATCGAGAATTATCTGTTGATTTAGGCTGAAACACTTTGCTAAAGGTTTTATTTCACAATACATGATGCTAGTATCCATACTGCCAAATATTATTTAACATGTTTAAATTTGGAAGATTTTGTGACAGCGCTGGTCCATAGTAGTGCAGTATCCCTGATTTGAATATTCCTATGGAAGAAATAGCAAATCATACAGTTCAAAACTCAAACAATCATACCATCGAAATAGACAAAGTAGCCTCAAGACTACTATGTGAAGTCAAAGAAAGTATCCTTTTTGGGAGTCACAAGCTGGCATGAACACTACATCAAATTCTCTCACAAATCATATTCTCGGACCTAGGATTTTATAGGACGCATTCCGATGAAGTCGCATCTATTTCTAAAGCTATCCTGGACGAATCCTGTCTATTAAGCCGCAGTTGTCAAAAGAATGTCGGGCCATTATAAATACCCCAGCAGAATTTTAGTTGATAGTTTTGAGAAGTCGGATTACCAAAGCGCGATACTTCTTTTCGCTACTTTATACGGCTGGGATAGTCGCAATACAAATCTAGGATGACGAGCGTTTTGTTCTCGCATTTACAATTGTCACTTTGGCCTGAGTATAGGAGATCTATTCTATTCTAGGTTAATCAGTGGGGAAATCTATGAAGACGCGGGTGGCTCGACGATAAAGCATATTGGTTGTCCTACTAGCTTCGTCCAAGTTGTCACTGAATGTGTTGCAGATAGCATTATGCATTGGATCAGTTGCAGAAATATGCCGGACGCTTAGTATGGTTGCATGAATCATGATTTCGAAATCCAGTTAAAGATGTTGGAAGCTCTAAGCCATAACAAGAACTCATCTTATCAACCATCCTTTTTGGTCTGGGTAAGGGTAGTAGTCAGGTCCCGGGGTATGTGGGATTTTGAAGGTTTTTCTTCTCAAAAACCGGGGACTGCAATCCAGTACTCGAAAGCAGGAAGCCAGAAATCCAACACTTTGTATCGCTAATAATCTACCCACCTGTGATGGGAGCAGCATACTTCTGGCTGCACTGTTCATGGATTATCAAAATGGGCTTTTTAGAAAGGGGTAGCTCAGTAACACAGGTCATATACCCGGCGCGTCTCTTTGGTGATGTGGCGGAGGCAAAGATGTTGCATTTGGTCAAAACTGATGAATATGAGATATTTAGTGGGCATCCAATGTTATCTGGACATTTAGCTGCAGTTGTTTTCCCCTGAATTCTCTTAGCATCCATGAAGCATTTTGGTCCTGCGGAATAGAGGAAGACATTATAGGAATTATCAAGCTACATTCCAGTGGCTTTGATCATCCTGACAGCTGACCTTTTGACCGAAACATGTTTTATGATGGTTTCTGGGCAACAAACTGGACCTTCGCCAAAAGAGTTTGCAATCTCCTCAGATAAATCAGCCACCCCCTGAGTGAGATCGATTATGATGGTTTTACAGGGGCCTTGTCGTTGATGGAGCCTTATTCAAAGGCACACGTTGAATATTTGTTGGTAGTCGGACGATGCGATAGTTGCGAGGAATTTCGCGCACCGGGGCCTGGGTGCCCTCCCGGTCTTATTATGTGAGAAGTGCACAAACAGAGGGAAAGGTCGTCAGTGGCTTCTATCACTAGTTGTGATTCCAGATGTATGCAGAAGCTCTTGTCTTGTCAATTGAGAGGTCTAGCTGGGTCTCTTATAGCTGCTGCTGCTAGCTATCGGAGGCCGCGGGATGCGGCTATCTTATCTATATCAGTGAAACTATTGCAATCAGCAACTTGGGCCACCGTTATCAGATATCGTTAGTCGCCGGCGGCGGCCTGGTCTGTGACCTTCAGATGCCCCCTTTACTGTCGTTGACGATATTAGTATTTGATGTTGGGTTCGAGACGTTTCGGGACAGACTTGTTGGATCGAGCCGTTACCCTGGAAGTCAGGTTGAGCTATTGAAACTTTCTACTGAGTGTAACATCTTCAAATGCAAGGCTCGAGCTAGAGAAAGGTCTGCAGCGCGGGAGTGTTCGACTTGAACAAGAGTTTGAACCAGATAATAGGTAAGGTGGTTTTAGTCAGTAAGATTTGAAACATTGTCACAAATTTGGGTTATAATTATTAAAAACTGCCAATTACTCATGAATATGTTAGTAAAGATACGGTGCCGATTCCTTGTAAAATATTGTCTCAACTTGCACCAAACACGTTCGGTGCGGTCGCCACCAAGGAATAGTCGTGCCCACTTGAGTTGACTGACAAGTTTGCTTGGGTATTGCGGCTCAAGATTGCCAGTCTGGACAAAAGGCTCGGCTACTGGAAATAACTTCTTCCTTTCATCCGTCGGGACGTTTGAGGGGTGCCGGCGGCAGGATTCATTGATCGACATGCGCTGAGTCAACAGGCGCAGCCACAGAGGCTGGTGAGTTGCGGAACAGGCCATGCGGTCTGACCACATAGACTCTGGCGGCGAACTCCGACGGTCAGCGGTTGCTTAGAACCTCACAGTTGGGCTGTCTAAATCTCTCAAGCGATAATGCCTCAGCCACGCTACTCCCCAAAGCACCATGAGATCGCGAAAGCGAAGGTGGCGATAAGATAGTAACTATGTTTTTTTTTCCCCACGCTCTAGACCGTGGGAAAAGGGGCGTACAAACCGCGACTTGCGCAACTTGGCGACAGAGCAAGGGCTTAGCGAGAAATTCCCGCCATGCCGGGATGGTTGTGGGGCAATGGAGCGTGTTGTGGCACGGGGTTGACGATGGTGGGAAATGTGGGAGTGCTTAGAGGCTGGTCTGGCTTGGGTCCGAGGAGATGGTGATTTTGCTATTTCCCCGAGAAGGCTAGGACAAATTAGGCTGACTCAGTAATTACGAAATGGGTACAACGGTCATCCTGGCTCCTGAGGGAGGCAGGCAGCGTGGAGAGTAAAATGGCGCACTGGCCCTCTCGTTTCTCTGCATCATGGCATCGCCGTGTGTAGTTGGGATGTGAATTTTCAGCCTCTATCAGCCGTGAACCGTGAACCAGCGGGTAGATCCGTCCGATCTTCAATACGAGCCAAGATAAGCCAGCTAGCTAGAAAAATACTTTTTGATCCTGACCACGGTCCCTTAGGAGGCTCGCCAAGCTCTCTTGGCAGGAATATCATCCCGTGAGGGAGGGGGGATTGATCCCGGTCGCCAGATAAACTTTAACTTTTCAGCCCCATCCCTCCGCAATCTTGGTCCCTACGTGGCCTGTAAATCCCGTGACGGTTCCATGCCGTGGTTCCGGGTGAGCTCCAAGTTGGGCACGGGAGAGGCTCTTATCGTGACCCCCTAAGCCCTATGCGTGCGACCTTTGTTATTTTGGAGCAAAAGCAGAGGGTGAAAAGGAAGGGTGTGTGTGTATGTAGATGACAAGTGACTACCCGCAAAAGGAAAAAGAAAATAGAAATATCTTTTACAGCCACACCAGACTTGGCATTGGTCCTAGCAACTTGGTTGGTGAAGCCGTATTCTGTTGATCTGACTGCAACGCGGATAGCAGCTAATTTCCAGCATATGCATCCAATTAGTCTTACAAAACTCGATATGCCATTCATTCCTGTCACGTTCCATGTGAGAATGTCCGTTTCGGTCGCTGCTCACCTCCTCCACGTTTCTCCTTCGGCTGTTGAAGCTCCACACCAAACCCACAGAAGCGCGGAACCGCAATTGTGGAGGTTTTTTTTTTGTTAAAAAAAAACGTGGAGCTGCTGGTGGCTGCGCTTGGTTCATTGGAGGATGCAGGCCAAGAGCCCTGACAGCTCTTGCCTGCCAGGAGCAGACGCTCCGATGGCAGGATGCGCACATGGTTGGCATAATCTCGGTGACCATGCCCATTCGACGACGTCTTGGTATCTTATCGCTAGAAGCATTTTTCTACTTCTATTTGTTCTAGCATATGCTTAAAAAAAATTACCGAAAGTCAGAAAATGGCATGACAGGTGGTTCGAGAAATGCCGAAAGCTAGCCCTGCGATCAACATCAGGATTGCCCTATATGTCCAACTTGCGACAGATTGCTGCAGTTGTTGGATGGAGAGGCGTTCACCTAAAACATGACGAATCGAGTGATGCGTTCCATTAAAGCACACCGAAATACGGGGTACCCCATTGGCCCAGAATGCGAGCTCGACACTTGGACTCTGAATGGCAGCTGAAAGCTGATACGTAAGTGAATCCACTCGCCTCGGTCCTGCGGCGGCCCGGATGCCTACAACTGTATCCTGATGAACACCATCTTTCATCAGAAACCAGGGTTGTGTTGCAGTGATAGCCGCATTGTTCCCGAGAGCAACCAGGCACGCAGCGACCAAACGTCGGTTGCATTAGCTCGCGTGAGCGGAATGCAACGGGAACGAGGAGCCTCATGATGGATGTGTGGGTTTGGGCATCGGAAACGGCTTAGGGGCTACAAGTAGATTGACCTGACAGGGGCTTCGTAAAAATTTCTTGTCCGTGTCGGCGTCCGAAACGAGCAACTAAAGGGTCGGCCGAGAGATTGATGTGCTTCGCGACTCCGATCCGTTCCGGGTGACAGACGCGGCCCCCCGTGAGTAGCGCCGGGTTGCGGGGACGGAGGTTCGGCGCTCCGAGTCTTGGCACCCCGAAGCACATCAGCTCTGGCCTATCTCATGCGCCAATAGCTGCGCGTGCTATCTCGCCTATCCACATGGCAGGTATCGGGCCAGATTGCTCACGATGGCCTATCCACCAATACATGGGCCATATGCGATCTCAAGCTGTTTCGACATGCCCCGCGCGCGACCGCGTAAAAGCCTCGAATCATTTTGACGTAATTAGACCCTGAATTGTAAAGGGGGTGTTTGCCGCAGAACCCTGAATGAATATCGCCATGCGATACCGATGCCGTGCAATCCATGTTTACCCCGGACTAGGCCTGGATGCGTGAGAAGCGAACAGGTCACACAGCATGAGGGCGCATCCCAACGGCCGCAAGGCGAATAATTACGACGAGGGGAGGGGGGGTCTAGATTTTCTGGTGGGACCGAATTCAGGCTAACTGTTCCGTATGGGTATCGACGTTTGATACGCCTTGGCAAATTGATGTAGCCTTAGGGTAGGGTGTCTTGCAGAAGTCATGATGCAGTTTGGTGTTTATTCAAGCGAGTTGATGCCCAATCATGATTTTCAAGTCGATTCCTTTCCTGTGAAATTTCTATTTCACATACATGTACAATAAGGTTAAGCTTCTCGGATATCTGTATTTCCAAAAAAAAAAAAAGAAATTCACCAGGAAACAGATTGATCCGTACTCTACAGCGCGTTTTCCACTCTGCTTTGATTGCTGAATGTGTGTATGAATGCGCATGCCTGCCGCTCAATCTTACAGTGTGGCATGTGAGATTTGGCCGGGTGAAACTTTGACCAAAACTCTAAGTTGAGCCATTTCTCGATCGAGCTCGCCGCAGTTGGGTTCATGCCTCTGCAAAATTACTCTCTCCCAGTGATTCAGTGGTGGTGACAACCATCGGGCCACGGCTGTCGGGATGCGCCGCCGAGGCTGGCTTTGGTCTCGGCGTGTGGGACGGATCGCGGAAACTTACCAGGCATTGCCTCCGTGCCGCAAATAGTTGCCAATTTTTTTTATTTCTTACATGATTCACGGCGCTTTGGGCCGGCATTCTAGTCCAAAATGGAGCGAGTCAGTAGGCAATAATTCTCGTCTCTGCGCCGCCTGCGCCCCCACTGATGGGGTGGTTTCATATCTGCAACAAGAATACACACACAAATGGTACCGAGACCAGCGCGCTTCCCTGGAAAGCTGGGGAGTGCGCTGGCACTCATTGGTAGGGATGCACGCTGCTGCGAGATGGGGTTACATCTACGCAGGGCTACATCTTCACATCTGCTGTGTACTCTTTGCCACCCAGCCCACTGTGGCCTTTCCAGGGGTAGGGGTAGAGCCGAGAATATGCAAATCGAAAGCTAAGCTTTCTCACCCTTGTGCCCTGCAGATCCTCTGTCGACACCCCTCCACTCCCATCCTCCAGGGTGACTTTGCATGTAAGGGCAGCAGCATGCATGCATCGTTGACTTCCCGGCGGTTTGCACGACAGTCGGCCCCGAGACGCCGAAGAAAAACTCAACACCAGCTTTCAACAGGACGTGGCTGACGCCCCGGACACTGAGCGGTGTGCTTCTGCTTGTGGTAAAGATCTTCACGACAAAAATAACCAACATCAGACAAGCCGTGTTATTCCGCGTTGCAAAAAAGAAACGACGTTATGGGGCTGAGAAGAGGCCTCAACTGGTGACAGTTTCGAATTTTCAATGATTGTTCAATGTTGATGTAATCGCGCAGTTTCCCCACAACCATGTACAGCTGTAATTGACTGCAATAGGATTCAGATCGCAATCGGGCTCTCAGATGGTGATGGCTTCATGGGAGGATTTGGACGACGAAACTAGGTTCTCAATCCAACAGTTCACATGGAAAAATAAAAATAAACAACGCCGAAGAGGTATCGACCGTTGCGCCGACTTCTCGCAGCAGAGTGGAGTTTAGCCACAAAAAGTGGTTCGCCAGTGACCTCCATCTCAGCTGCGCGACTACCCCCCTGCTTATACGTGACGGTGCTTGGCTTACACCGGCCGGTTATTGAAATCGAAGTTATTTCCTGGCGGGACGGGCCGGCCCCACCCACACGCAGGGCAGGCAGGCAGGTCTTGGCGGACGCGATCTGGATGGGTTGGATTGATTGATTGATTCAGCCCAAGTCTTTAGATCATCTCTGCAAGGGTGGCGTTGCATCGTTGCAGGCTTCAAGTCACTCAGCGGTTGAGTGACATGGACGCCCTTTTGGGATGTCACCTTGTTCTCCGCTCTCTCTCTCTCTCTCTGTACTGGGACCCGGAGAGGACCACGGTACGCGCATACTCCAACAAGACCCTGTTGAGGATGCTGGGAATCGCCATCACCCACGTGCTGATTGCGGCATCACTCTGCCGTGTATGCCGCGCGATGGCCTGAGCTGATGGGGGTGTGCCTCTTGTCGCTCTTTGCACCGCGATGCTTCTCGTCTCGGGGCTTTCCGACCCGCTCTATTGTTGAGAGACACCATTGTGCAGTTATCGAAAAACATCGTGAGCGGATGAGAATGAATGGCGATGGTGGGTCAGCTGCTGCTTCTCCTTTGTATATATAGAGCCCGTGGTGGCTGCCTGAAATCGAATTATCCTTTGCTCTGCACTCCAACAACAACATCTCCTTGACTCCATCTCGACTCTCTCGACTCTCTCAATTCACTCTCGAGTTTTCAAAAGTTTTATTTTTTCCAGCTTCCAGCTTTTCAATACCCCAAATCTTTTCATCATGCCTTTCTCTGCTTCCAAGAACTCCCACGCCCACATCGCCATCGTTGGCGCCGGGCCCCGAGGAACCAGCGCGCTCGAGCGTGTCTGCTCCTCGGCTTCAGACTATCTGGCCGAGGGCCAGAAGCTGACCATCCACATGATTGATCCCTCGCCTGCTGGTGCCGGTCTCGTCTGGCGACAGGACCAGTCTCCGCACCTTCTGATGAACACTGTGACTTCCCAAATCACAATGTTCACCGACGACAGCGTCATCTGCGATGGCCCTGTTGTCCACGGCCCCAGCCTCTACGAGTGGGGTCTGGAGCACGGCCTTGGCCTTGGCCCCGACGACTATGCCACCCGTGCCCAGTACGGCGCCTACCTCGAGTGGGTGTTTGCTGAGGCCGTCCGCCGGGCTCCCGCCGGTGTCGATGTCGAGGTTCACGGCGCGCTCGCCACCAGCCTTGACAGCACCCCTGACGGCCTGCAGACTCTTGGCCTCTCCACCGGACTCACCATCACCAGCCTTGCCTCTGTCATCCTTGCCCAGGGCCACCTTCCCCTGCAGCCCGATGCCAAGCTTGATGCCATCTCCGCCTACGCCGAGGCCAATGGCCTTCGCCACTTCCAGCCCTCCAACCCCGCCGACGTCGACCTGTCTGCCGTTGGCGCTGGCGAGCCGATCCTGCTGCGCGGCATCGGCTTGAACTTCTTCGACTACATGTCCCTGCTCACCAACGGCCGCGGCGGCAAGTTCACCCGGACCGAGGCCGGCCTCAAGTACGAGCCCTCCGGCAGCGAGCCCCACATGTACGCCGCCTCCCGCCGCGGCATCCCGTACCACTCCCGCGGTGACAACGCCAAGGGCGCCTACGGCCGCCACATGCCTCTTTTGCTCAAAGAGGATGTCATTGCCGAGTACCGCAGGCGAGCTGAGGCCGGCAACGCGCCCGACTTCAAGACCGAGATCTGGCCCCAGGTCGCCAAGGAGGTCGAGTGGGTCTACTACGAGGCCATGCTCCGGGGCAAGGTCGACAACTTTGACAGCTTCACGGAGCGCTTCCTCGCCACCGCGCACGGCAGCGAGGACGAGGCCAAGGTGCTCGACGAGTTTGGCGTCCCCGAGGCCAACCGCTGGTCCTGGGACCACATCGAGCGGCCCCAGGGCGACCGCGCGTTTGCCTCTGCCGGCGAGTGGCGCGACTGGCTCCTCGCCTACCTCCGCGAGGACGTTACCCAGGCTCGCCTCAACAACGTCGACGGCCCTCTCAAGTCGGCCCTTGACTGCATGCGCGACCTGCGCAACGAGCTCCGTCTCATTGTCGACCACAGCGGCGTCTCGGGCGCATCGTACCGCGATGACCTCGACCGCTGGTACACGCCCCTCAACGCCTACCTGTCCATCGGTCCCCCTCGCGTCCGCATGGAGCAGATGATTGCCCTCATCGAGGCCGGCATCCTGGACGTTGTCGGACCCCGCGTCGAGGTGAGCGCCGAGGACGGCGCCTGGGTCACCAGGTCTCCTGAGATTCCCGGCTCCGAGGCCCGCGTCACCACCATCATCGAGGCTCGCCTCCCCACGCCCATCTACAGCAAGTCTGGCGACAAGCTGCTCAACCACCTCCTCGCCACCGGCCAATGCCGCCCCCACACCATCGACGGCTACGAGACGGGCGGCATGGACATCACCCAGAGCCCCTACCGCCTCATCGACGCCCAGGGCACCGCCCACCCCAGGCGCTTCGCCGTCGGCGTGCCCACAGAGGGCGTCCACTGGGTCACCGCCGCCGGAGCCCGACCTGGAGTCAACTCGGTCACCCTGACCGACTGCGACGCCGTCGCCCGCGGCGCCCTGGGCGAGGCTCAGAACGACCTCCAGGCCGCCCAGAAGAAGGAGCTCACCCAGAGCGGCGCTCTACCCAGGGCCAGGATCGCCCTGGGGCTCTTCTGGCAGCGCGCCATTCCTCTGGTTTGACTACAGGCATTCGTCCTCAGTTTTCTCCAGGCTCTACCGCAATTCAAAAGAGCAGTTTTGGTGTTGGCCGCCCTGTTTTCAAAAGATTCGCATGCTTTTCCTCCATATACTTTTCTGTCTTTTACCAATATAGCATAGTCGCACTGTTTTTCATTTTTCTTTCCCTACAGTATAACATTGAGTACAAAAATAAAAGAGTCACGTTTTAAAACTTGAAAAAAAAAGTTTCATTCCCCAATGTGGTTTGTGAATGATTTGGAGTGGCGGTTACTGAAGCAGGAGCTCGTAACAACTAGCCAATTAAACCAATGGGTGCATGCATGATCCTCATGGCACACATCGACTCCTGTCAAATTGAAACTCCACCCAGAGTAGAAATCTGCTTAGAGAAAAATACATAGTGCAATATGTTCAAGTCACACTGAAACACAAAAGATGACATAGCCAGGATCAACAATTGTGACGTGAAAAAAATACCATCCTATTGTGTGATCAAAACTTGGTAACGGACGAATGATGATCTAGCCTACTCCTCGTGGTACAAAGGTGGGGGAACAAGGGTGGAGGGGAATAGCAATTTCGGCCGAATGCAAGAGGATAGATCAATATTCGGGCTAGTGAGGCATTTAACCCGGAAACCGGCAAGGGTACTGTTTTTCATCTCTACATGATGATGAAAATGTAGGGAAAAGGAGCGTCATGTATCGGTACATTGCCAGGTGTGTGTCACTCCCGATGTAACAGTTGCAAGAACAAAAAGGGAAACCCGACTTGCAATGTACTGTACAGGTGTACATGGCGCAATAGCAAATACACTTTTACTAGGTGCCTATACGAAAACTCGCATCTCGTTTTCGGGCCACCTGCCAACGTCATCTAGACAATCTAGACGTTGAATAGAATCATAGCTTGGCACCCGGGATTCCCGATTTCCATTAATCCCTCCCCCCTTGGCACATGCATCATCACTGCTCAGGGGGGGAGGGGGTGTGAATAGAGGTCCCAAGGTTCCCCCCTGCCTCAGGGAGGTGTGGAGACTGGAACAGCGGTGCAGGTGGGTGTGGACGGGAGTGGGACGGCACGACATTGCGCGTCTAGGCCCCGGTTATGCTTGAGAGGGCTGATGACCAGTGAAATGTGAGCGTTTTAGAAGTCAATCAATACACCATCAGATGCACCGAATTCAGGATAGCCCCAAGCATGAGAATGCGGTGGGGGCGGCTCTTCGCGGAATCCCGCGTCCAAGTCCGAGCCGGCAACGACTTGCGGACAAAACCGCCCCGATTAAATACTTCCCTTGCCTTATTCTCCTTCGATCCTGACCAAGCGTCGAAATTCTAGTTACTTGTTATTATACCTCTTCATCAATCTGTTACGAGAACAAATTGCTATCTCTATTCTCCTTCTATTCCAGAGTCCATTCATTTTCCAAGCCATTTCTTTTGACAATTCACATAACCATCACCATGTCTGCAGACCCCAAGTACGACGAACTGAACCGCCATCTCTTTGAAGAGGGTGTCAAGGTTCGTCGTGAAGTTCTCGGTGATGAGTATGTCGACCAGGCTTTGAAAAACGCCAATGAATGGACCATGCCCGGGCAGGAGCTGATTACTCGCTTTGCCTGGGGTGATCTTTGGCGACGCCCCGGTATGGATCGCAGGACGCGCAGTCTTATCAGTAAGTCCAATCCTTGCGAGCCGTTGGTCTCATTTGAGTATCTGGACACGTGGGCTAACAAGCCCAGCCATGGGCTTCATCATTGGCCAAAAAGCCTGGCTGGAGCTTGCATTGCACACTCGCGGCGCCATCAACAATGGTGTGACCGAGGTCGAGATCAGGGAGCTGGTGCTCCAGGCCACCGTATACTGCGGTACTCCCGCTGGAGTGGAGGCCATGATGGTTACTCAGAGGACCATCAACGACATGATTGCCAAGGGCGAGTACAAGCGACCTGAGCCCGAGGCTCCCAAGGCTGAGGAGGCTGTGGCCGAGGAGGCCAAGGCTGAGGCTGCATCATCATCTGCATCATAATCCTATCCTGGGATAGGGGGGACCACAGAATAAAATATAAGCTTACTATCGGGCATTTTCCAACCCAAGACGCATCGACCCACGAGCTCTTCCCTCTGCGCTGTCCGTCTCACGCCACTGCCTGCTCCGCTATGCAAGGTCTCTGCACAGCAAGTGTCCACCGTGATCGTGAGATGCAGCGTAGCAGCCGTGCCGCTGAGGATCTAGAGTTTGATCGCATTGCTTAAGCTTCTATTGTGATTGCATGAGAGAGGAGGAGGAAGCAATGCCGAGATTCGACCGCCGGTAGTTGTTAGATGGGTTCAGCGGACCAGACTGCGGGAAGGAGATTGTGTCGGACGTATCTTTCTTGTTGGTTGTCGAACTTTGTAGCTAAATTTGGAATATATGGTCTGATTTTCTGTACAACTCGTGAGTCACAACACTTGATTTTCTACCTCCGCGGAGAAACCACCACCACAACAACTCTTTTCTAACACACTGACCGTAATTTTTAACAGCCGTAACAAGTCCACTAAGAAATTTCGGGTGAGTATAAGAAGCTTTCATCTGAGCTCTTTCTCCAAAGCAGAAAAGCAATAGCAGCAGTCGAAACGGAGCAACAGTTACGTCGGATCAAACAAACAATAATATTATCTATCTAACTTTACACCTTGGCTCTCAACACAAAACCCGTCTTTGCAATTCTAGCCGCCAAGATCAACGCGGCCCCCAACATGATGGAAGAGGCGGCAAACATTTGAGCACCCAGATAACTTCCACCTTGGTTCCTTATCATGGCGCCGCAAATGGACGGCCCAGTGAGGTTTGAGAAGCTAACAAACGTCATGAGCATGCCAACCCGCGTGCCTGTTCTGCTGGGCTCAGGCGTCATGGTCGTCGCAACTGCTGGCATGAGGGCCTGCAGGGCAGCCGCAAGCAAACCGTACACAACAGCAAATGCATACAGCCCGCCTTCCGAGTCGACAGCGGCCCAGCAGTAGACCACCAAACCCGTTGCGAAGCTAATTGGGACAGCAATGTTCAGAAGCCCGGTGACCCTGTCGGCGACAAGTGTGGGCAGAATGCGTCCCGCAATGCCAACTCCGTTGAGGATCATGATTAAGTAAATGGTCTCGCTGAGGCCAATTTGGGAGCGGGCAAAGGTCCCGAGATAAAAGAAGGCAAAGTAAAGGCCCCAGAAGTTGAAGAACCACCCCAACGCAAAGAGAATGAAGGAAGGCTCCCGGAACGCAGTGGTATCGACCCACGGGCCAACAGTTCGAGGCGGCAGGCGAGGCTTGATGCCAATCACGCAGGGAACATACGTGGCCAGCATGATGAAGCCCATGATCCTCAGGGTCCAGGGGAACCCGAGGTTGTCGTAAAAGATGAGCCTATTGATGAGGACGGGATACACGAGCCCGCCCACGGCGGCACCGGCGGCGGCGAGCCCGACGGCGAAAGCGCGCTGGCGCCTAAAGTACTGGGACAGCACCGACAACGCGGGGCAGAAGGTGCAGCCGTTCCCGAGGCCGAGGCAGACGGCCTGGGCGAGGAAGATCTGCCAGTACTCGGTGACCAGCGAGGTCATGAAGAGGCCCAGGACCTGCAGGGCGACGCCGGTGACGAAGGCAGCGCGGAAGTGGCCCGCGTCGCTCAGGCGGCCGGCCACGACGCCGACGAAGAAGAGGAGGAAGACCTGGACGCTGCCGATCCACGAAATGGCCGACTCGGACTGGCCCAGGTGCTGCAGGTAGTACTGCTGGAACACGCCGAAGCCGTTGGCGACGCCCCAGGTGTTGAAGAAGACGAGGTGGGCGTAGAAAACCTGCATCCAGGCTGCGAAGCCGCCGTCCGGAGGCGCGAGAGGATCCTCCAGCTTCTGGACGGACTGTTCCAGATCGCTGGAATGGTTGGCATCATGTTCTTTTCCCTGCGTTGCAGACATGTTTCGGTTGGTTGTGTAGAGAGGGATCGCGTTCACGGCTACAAATCGAGCTGCGGACTGAAGACTGATGAACAATGAGTAGCTAGGATTCAAGGCCCGTCAAAAGGAGACGCAGAAATTGAGCCAGAACCAACAATCTATTCATCACGATTTTCATTATTTTTTCAAGCCGGCCCTGTGGTTTTCAATGCCAAGCCCCTCAAAGGGTGTACAAAGCCAAAGTTGACAAATCGTACGTGCCATGATAGCCGTCGTTCCCGTTATACCCTTTCTTCCCGTCATAGCCGCCTTCCGACGACGAACCCACATTGATTTGTAGGCGGTTCGCCCAGCGAGCAGTGGCGCTGGAGGGCACAGTAGCGCACGCCTCTCCCGCTATTGCACAGCGCCCCGACCCTGCTGGAGTTGGTCGCTCACGGCGAGGGAGTTCGCCACTGGCCGCAAGCCACAAACCACTAAAACGTCGATGCAGCACATGGGCGCTGGGTCACATGGATTTGTCGGAGAGTCGCCGAGAAGTGAGAGATGAGCATGCATGCGGGAGAAAGGGGTTTGTTGGCTTGCGACGAAGAGGAATTATGAGAGAAGAGAGGAGCCCTACCTGTTGCTCCATTTTGGGTAAGTTGGGTTGTCTCACACCTCCCAGCAACCCAAAAAACCAAGGGAAACGAGAAATGGAGAAGTGCATTTACACGTGTAAAATGCACATTTGCACTCCCACCCCCTATACCCTCTCTTCTAATCATGAGGCCATTACACTCTCGTTGCGCTCATTTTCCCCAGCAAACATGCTTTCATCATCCCCGCCTCGCAAATAAAATGTGGTGGGGGCGCAGACTATTTTCTCACTACAACTGACCGCCCTCCCTTTCCCCCGATATTCCCGTCTTTCCCGCTCGCATCCGTCCCCTGCAGCAGCGATTAAATTGCCCGTCGGCTCCTATTACATCGTCATCGCCGCTCCGACTGCGCTCTGGCTGCTTGTTGCAGGCTCAACTCCCGCCGCCCTTGCGCCCAGATTTTTTTCTCTTCGTTTTCCAGCAGAGCTGCTGGCTCGCGGTCTCTCTCACACGTGACCGTCCCATGCCGAGGCTACCGGGCCGCAAGCGTTCGCGAGTTGCGTGCAAGACATGTCGGGACCTCAAGCGCAAGTGCGACGGCGCGCAGCCGTGTGCAACCTGCGTGCGCTTTGAATACATCTGCACGTACCAGGGATCGTTTGAAGCTGCCACCTCCAAAAGACGCCATCTCGATGACTCGTCGCAGCCGAGTCCGTCGAGCAGCAGCGCTCGTGCCCACGCTCGCGCCCGCGGCGTGGATCCAGCGCCGCCGCCGACGCAGCAACAGCCTCTCCCCTCGGCGGAGACATCGCGCAACCACATCCGCTCCCTGGAGGCAAACTCTGGCGCAGCCTTTCTCAGAAGGTTGGCGCTGAGGCTTGATCCAAAAGATGCGCCCCAGCTCCAAACCTTCGCCTGGAATGCCTTCCTCGGCGCCCGCAAGGCAGCCTCCGCTCCCGCGTCGCGGCCCATTACCGACATCTTGTCTTACATGAACATGCAGAGCCTCGCCACCGTCTACTTTGAAAAAGTCGACCCAATCTACGGCTTCCTGGATCGGCAAGACGTCGAGCGCATCATCAGCGGGAGATGGACCCAGCGAGGTCCGGCCCAGCCCCACGATGCCGTCCTGTGCGGCATCGCAGCTCTCGGCTTCTTGTTTTCTGACGCGCGGCCAGTAGCTGCTGAGCAGGACCTAGTGGAGTCTGCACGGCGCATACTTGAACAGTCTCTTCCAGATACGCCCACCGTCGTCACAATCACGGCCTGGGTGTTGCGTGTCGTCTACTTGAGAATCGCCGAAACTCACCATGCAGCGTGGATGGCGAGCTCCATCTTGATGCACATGGTCGAGGCAGCTGGTCTGCATTTGGCCCCATCAGTCCAATCCGTTCTCTCCTCGCCCCGCGAGGAGATTGACTTGGAGCTTCGGAGCAGGCTGGTGGCTGTTGCCCAGCACCTCAACATCTGGATGTCATTCGACATGGGACGCTCCAGAGTGACGCTGCCCAACGTCACCATCCCCATGCCTTCCGTGCGGCCCGGCGACCTCACCATCGAGATCATGAGCCTTCTGCCATACTCTGCAGAGCTCGATCCGACAAAGTCGCCCAACACTGCTGAGCTGGAAGCCGCCCTTGACGAAGTCCTGAGCCGCCGCCACTCTGCTCCCCCATCTGTTCTCGCGCAATGCAACTTGGCGCTGTGCCTGTGCCGACGTCTGCAGTCGATGAATACCACTTTTACTGGTAATGTTTTTGAGCAATTGCTCTCCATCACTTCCAGGGGAATCCAGGCTGCCCAAGCCATCCTAGAAGACCGCGCGCCGTGGCATCACATGGTCAACGTGCCCTTCCAGATTGTTTGCGTGCTGCTCGCCATGGACACATCCTCGGCCGTGTCCCAGCTCAAAGACGCGATGCAGTGTCTTCAGAACGTCGCCCAAGTCTACGACACAGATGCCACGCGAGATGCGCTCAAGACGGCGTCGCTGCTCATCCTGCTGCAACAGCGACGAAAGGAAAAAGCCGCGTCAGTGCTCGGCAGCATATTGGAAAAGTATCCAGTGGCCCGTTCTGAAGATGGCGGCATGGAGGCAGAGGTGCAGCAGCCAATCAATATGAGATGGCTCAACAGCCTGGCCGAAGACTTGTCTGGTCTTCCCTACTTTGAAGTGAACCAGCTTCTTGCCCCGGAGATGTTCAAGGACGGAGGCATTATTAATCCCATGTAAATTTGGAGATGCATTAGTTTATGAGCGGTCTTGTGCTTTTTTTCTCACTTTGAATATCGATTCCCATTTCCATTTACATATATTTGTTAGGCCTTGATTGAAACTTCCATTTCGTCGAGGCGAATCCTTTTATTGAGATAGGACCATTTTACGTTGGCATTGATCCACGGTGTGCGCTCCTACCGATAAAAAGACGAAGCTGCATATCAAGCAGAAACGCAGGACGAAACGAAGAATTTCGAGTTTCAACAATGCACCCGTCTACCTTCATCATAAATTCATTATTGACCTTAGGAACAGGGACGTAATGCCAAGATGTGATGCTCTCTTGCTAGCAACAGAAGAATACACATGTCCCCATCACAGTTAAAATATTGTATAGTTACAAATGCGATGTTCATTTAGCAGATCAAGTTAACTACCTCATTTTTGGACCCAAAAAACACCTTAAAAATCAACCCAAGATTTGTTTTCTAAGAAAACTCTTATCAGCATTAGCCATGTACCCTTAGAACAATTGACCACGCGTTCTCTTCTTTCCTCAAGAGGAAGACATATGCCCAAACCAATACCAGCCAACGCTTTTGCGAAAAAAGTGCTCAACTGTATCAAAATATTATTCACTTCTAAATATCACCATTCAAGCAGTAGGGATAGCGGCGGCGGCGGCTTCCATGTCCTTTTCAGGGTGCTCACCAAGAGCAAGGTGGAAGGCTCGAATAATTGAGTCGGCGTCATCAATAGCGATGGGTCGAACATCGGCAAGAGCCTTGATCTTGGCAGTACTAGTGTTGATTAGCATCAAGTTTTTGTTTCCAAATTCTTCGTCACTTACACAAATTTGACTTGTTCATCAGACATCTCGAGGCCGAGTTGGCTGACACGAGTCTTGATCGCATTCCAGCCAGTCAATCTGGAGGCAAAGTGGACGTAGCCTGAAAGAAATTAGCCAGTTTTTCCAGCGATATTTTGAAATCTGTGGCTTATCCATACGTGTCATTCCGAAGTCCGCAGGGTCAATAATTTCGTATGTCGAGGGGTTGTTGAGAATTGCCTGCAGTTAGATGGTTAGTGATGTTGAAAAAGTGGACCCACATAACACGAGAAGACCATCAACCACCCACAACCAAAACCACCCCAACGACGGAAAGGGGGAAATTTGATTTACCTTCGCGTGGATGCCGGCCTTGTGAGTAAACGCACAGAAGCTGTAGAAAGTTAGTATCTGGCACAGGTTATTTCTAAGAAAAGGATGAAATGTGTTTGAGGGGCTGAGATGAACGGTCCCAGAGCCCCCACAACGCAAATGTTCCTCAGAAAACACGATGCCAGGTGTTGGACTTACCCAGTAATTGGGTTGTTCTGGGTAATATGTTAGCTTTCTGCAGTAAAATCTAATAGGATACAGCAAAAAGAAAAAGAAGGATGCTTTCGCACCATTCCAGCCGAGAGAAACTTACAAATGGAATATTAATCTCCACAGCCTCTGCAACCATATCCTCAATCTTACAACATCGTTAGCTCCAAATTACAGTTGATAATAAAGGGTTACATACTTCCTTCAGCTTGTGAAGCTTATATTTACCCATCACATAGTCGCGATCAGCAACAATCATACGAGCCATCAATCCACCTAGAGAGGTGATTCCATTTCGCTCGCCAATACCGATAACAGAGGTATCAATGTGAGTGGCACCGGCCTCGAGGGCACAGTATGCGTTTGCAATGGCGCATCCGGTGTCGTTGTGGAAGTGAGTCTCGATATCACAGCTGACAACTCCTCGGAGAGTTCGGACAAGGTCGTATACTTGGCGGGGGGTGGCGCATCCCTAGACCAACGTTAGTTGTTGGATGAGAGGTGAGAAAAGCGCAAAAGAGGAAAAATGGATCCGCAAAGTCTAGAAATAGAAAGTAGGCAGAAACATACCCTGTTTAAAGAAGTTAGCATTTGATAGAAGAATATAGACAGGGGAAATCATACACTGTATCGGCAATTCCTACTCTGTTTACTCCAGCCTTGTCAACAGCCTTGTAGAGAGAGAGCAAGTCCACAAGATCACTCTGTAGTTGGAAATTAGCCATGAGTTTTCAAATGATGCGAGAAAGACACGGCCATACTCGGAAAGAATCCTCGGACGAAAATCGGACCTCGACGCCCTTGGATTTGACGAATTCAATCACTTCCAAAGCTTGGCTCTGAATCTTGGCCATGCTTTTGCCATGTGAAAATTCTCGGAGGAAGTGGGATGTTCCAATAACCAGATCAAGACCATCAACGCCAGTCTAGAAAACAGTGAGTAAAGGCAAAGAATTGAGTAGATGGAGTGGGCGCGAGTTACCTCAACTGCTATTTTGGCATCCTCCATTGTGCAGCGAACATCTAGAAGACTGGTTAGCTTTGCGTGCCCGAAATATACCATTTATTTGAGGAGGAGAAGGGAGATTTTACGGGTAAGGATCTTTGACTTGAGTCCCAGCTTGCAGATGGCCTCACAATCCTTCCTGGATTGCTCACCTGCCATGAATGTTAGCAATCTGCAAAATGATAAAAGATGAGGGATACGAACTCGCGCAAGGACTTGTAATTTCCAGATAGTCACAACCAAAGTCTGAAAGGGCCTTGGCGCTGTTTTATAGTTAGCATTATCAAGCCAGCTTAAGGCAGTCGACGGACATGTTGATCTTGGTCTCTGCAGCCAATTGTCAGTGGGGCCCTCTCCACTTTTCAGCAGGAACGCAGACGTACCAGTGTCGAAAAAGGCATTGGCAAACTGCTCGCCCTCGCGCAGTGTGCTTTCGATAATTTTGAAGTTGGAGACATTGGAAATGAAGTCGTTGACGGGCTTGTAGGGATTCGAGACCTTGGAAGCGTCGACGGTTGGGTGGCGGACGGTCTAGATGCAGCAGAGGTCAGCGGCGGGGTTGTTGTTTTTGGTTGGACCGTGCAGGCGGGGCAGCGGCAGCTCGACGGCTTACATTGGGATCAGTCGCGCCGTTGGCAGCGGCGGAGGCACTCATGATGGGCGGTATTCGGCTTCGTTCGATATCGGCGACGGCGAGGAGGAAAGCTTGAGGAATCAAGGAGCGGAAGGGAAACGCTGAATGGGAAAGGCAGGGTTTTCTAGTAAAACGTCGATGTCAAGCCAATGGTTGAAAACCCACTTTTGTTCTTTTTTTTTTTTTTTTTTTTTTTCT
>VTGD01000231.1:0-30321 GCA_013406985.1 Calonectria crousiana | reverse complement strand
TCCTATTTTCCTTTCTTCTTCTTGCTTTTCTTTGCTTTTTTGTGTTCTTGGCCCGACACGCCCGATGTGACATTACCAAACGGCCGGCGCCCTACTTGCTTTTTGGTCATGGGGGCCGTCAAATGTCTATTTCGGAATGCGGTGGGTATTTTTGCCCATGGCGAGATTGCTTATTGGGGGAGGGGGTGGCCACCCGGAGATGGGGCCTAGGTTATGTCTCACGTTTTGGAGAGAGAGAGAGAAAGAGAAAGAAGAAGAAAAGGAGCGGTGAGCCTGAGGAAAGCATGCTATCACATGGCCACTAGGCATCTTGCCACGATCGCGGAGGGGGTTGGTTGGACGCAAAGGGAGGAGGCCTTGGCTGGCTGTCTTTACCCGAATTGAGAAGGGCTAAGGGAGAATAGGTAGCGCAGGGGACATTGGACGGCATATGCATGTTTCTTTAGGAAATGCTACAGTACATTATTTTCAACCTTTCTACATAGTGGGTGTATCAGTTTCGTCTGGAAGCACCAGGGAACCGGGGCCAAACTGCATGGCCCTATGCTCTTGTCAGAGCCTCCGACCAACCACACCTCATACTAACGCCCTCTTGCATATGCGTCTGGATGTTCTGCATTGGCACCCAAGAATCCTCGTCTGTGGCCACGTTCAATTTCGCAAGGGCCCCCCATCCTTGAAGGTTTCCTCCCTTACATAGGGCTCCAGTACGAACCTGGCGGTATGGGGCACCGAAGCTCCCAGCGTGTCCAGCCTGTTAGTCTTGCGTCCAAGATACCTCCCCACTCCATCCATTCGGTTATTAAGATGGGCATGCAGCTCGTCCACCTGACCCTGTGCAGCAGCCTGTCGGAAGCTTTCGGGGTTAAGGACAGGCATGATGCGGTGAATGGGATAGAATCGACCTCTAATCGACTGTTCCTTGAATACCACATTCTCCCTCACGAGAGCCCACCGCCACCGCTTGTTGGGGCTGGTTGAATTGCGCCACTGGCTTTCATCCCGCAGGGCGGCAGGCAGCTGCTCTTCGTTGACAGCATTGGGTGGGTCGGCATCTCCCTTGACTGGCTGGTAGATGTGACCACGGAAGAATACAGTCCCAGGATAGTCCTTATTGGTGAATATGAACCGTACACCCAAAACTCCTGTTTCGGCAGGGACGTTAAACTCAGCTGGCAGCGATCTCAATCGAAGAGCATCACCAATCTCAACGCGCTCTGCACCAAAGAAACATCCGTAGTATGCAATAGTCTTGCCGTTTGGGTCTTCGGATAGTTTAGTCCAGAGGGAGTATGAGTAATCAACTTTCGCTGCCGCCATCTTGGACGCATCAAGGGCAATCATTTCCCGCTTACTCCCATCATTGCCTTGTGCCCGGAACATGCCATCCCATGGTATCTCGTCAAAAATCTTCTCCTTTAGATCTGGTATCGACACTGGTGGCACAGTGAATGCATGGAAAGGCCGCATGTCATTATCCAACTTGGTAACGTTTTGTTGAGGAACAAGACCATGTCCAAGAGGCAGAAGCTCATGATTGCCATTAGCAGATGCTGCAATCATGCCGAGACGCCAAGTAGCACCATTTTGATACCAAACCAACTCTCCCGCACGAAAAAGAAGTGAAGATTTGAGTTGCCATGGAGCAGCCTGTGGTTGAGGTGGCTGCTGAGGTTGCTGGAGCTGCTGTGCCTCTTGCGGTTGCTGAGGCTGATGATGAGGCTGATGATGAGGCTGGTGTTGAGGCTGGTGCTGAGCTTGGTGCTGAGCTTGGTGCTGAGCTTGATGCTGGACTTGATTCTGGGGTTGATTCTGGGGTTGGTGCTGGAGCTGGTGCTGAGCTTGGTGCTGAGCTTGGTGCTGAGGTTGATGTTGAGGTTGGTGTTGAGGTTGAGGTTGGTGTTGAGGTTGATGCTGGAGCTGAGGCTGAATCGGCGCTTGTTGTTGCTGGTGAGGTTGCAACTGTGCTTGAGCTTGTGGAGGGAGTTGCCTCTGGGCTTGTGCCTGTAGCTGAGGCTGCGGTTGTGCTGGAGGCTGTGATTGAACCTGAGTCTGGCCCTGGGAGGGAGCTTGAGGTTGATTTTGAGGTGCTGATTGGATTTGAGGAGGTGGATGGGTTGCGGTATGCACGGGCGGCTTCACCACCGTTTGAGGTTTAGGCTGTGATTGAGCCTGTTGAATATGGGGTATAGAACCAGTAATCGCAGGTGAATTGTGTGCTGATGGTGTTGGTGTCGATTGTGATGATGCTGATCTTGAAACCGCTGCCACGGGCTTTGGTGGTGGTAATCCGGGAATCTGGGGAAGCGGGACGGGAGTGATCTTGGGGGGTATCTTCTCAACCCTAGGTGCTTCATGGGTAATAATAAGGGTTTCTTCGGCGCCGCCGCCTCTGGCCATATTTCCAGTGTTGCAGTGAGCACAGCAGCAGTCTCGGTAGTCCATGGACGCGGAGAGCAGCCAGATCAGATGAACCGCGAACTCTTGCGGGCTCTTGAACAATTTGGCCTTTATTGGATAGCCAGAAACCCAAAGGTGTTTGGACTTTTCGTACAGCCAGTATCCGCGGGGAAACTGCACATACCAGGAATTACCCTCTGTTTTGATACGTTAGATTGTAATAAGGATGGCTACTCTCTATTCAACTCACCATCAGGTGTTGGGCAAAGCTCTTGCTTCAGGAGAATACCCAACTTTACTCTCCACTCGACAAACCTAGGGTCATCTTCTGGTAGCCTAAGCATTTGTGGTTTTGTTCGAGGTGCTTTTTCGGTTGAAACTGCATCTTTTCCCGTCTTCTTAGACGTGATGGGAGCAGGAGTGGATGTCACTGGCCAATATCCAGGGCCAGTGTCTGCGCCGTCACTTCTAGCCACCCGAACCACGTCGAAGTCCTTCATTTCCGTCATGGTGAGCAGTGATTGATGGCTGATCTGCGATTGCGATTTGGTCGAGAGAATTGATGTCAGTACCGGGGTAATGAAAACGACAAACACCTTTCAGATGGTCTAATGCAGTGTGGGGCTCTCCCAAGTCGCGGGCCAGCAGGTAATGAACGTGAATGACGGCGTGCGTCGATTGCACAATCCGAATTTGCGCTTGAAGGGCTCCGATGAGTTTGAACCCATTCACTTGGAGCTCGGCCTTCAGGATCCTTGTGGGTTGCTGCCAGGGAAAAGATTTTCTTCGCTTCTCTGGCTCGACCTCCCAGCAACCAAACTCGGCGCGCTGCGCAAGATGAGATTCCAGCGCCGCCGCAATCAACCGCTGACGGGACCAGGGCAGAAATAGCGTCGTCTCCGACCGTCTATGCCGTATTTAATTCACCGTCAATATAAGTTGCCAATACGGATGCCCACGGTGATGAAGCCCGGTCTCTTCCTGTCGATTTGAAGCCGTCTTTGTCGTTTGCTTTGCTGAAGGGATACGTTTGTGATGGAAGTCGCGACAGGCAGGCCACCAATCACAGCAGGCCGGCGTCCAGCTGAGTCAGCAGAGGAGGTCCTAGCACCCATTGTGATTACCCTATACAGACATCAGATGCACATGAGCAAAGAACATTGACGGCCACTGTGAACCTATGCCATAAATCTGTAGTCTCTTGTGGTATTCTAATTCGTCCTTTTCAGGCTTGCGCTGAGCCACCAGGTAAGTAGACACTAAAGCTATGCATCTGGCGCTATTACACATGTAGTTATCACAATGATAATCTGAAACAATGTATTGTTAGGGATTGAATAACCACTATGGATGGCGAACGAATCATTTAATATGTTTTCTTTCTTATTGAAATATACTATATTGCATGTGGAATCCCGAATCTTGTACGATCTGCACAGGGCTGAGGAGAAGCCACCAAAATGGGGATTGCATCATCCTCTCTCCGCCCCCTTCCTAAATTGGTCAACACATAACTCGGCCCATCATTTATGGAAACGCTGTGACCAAAAACTTCCTCTGCGCTGTATATATGTGACTCCTGCGACTGTGATGCCCGTGCGCCACCGGGCTTCTTCATTGCCCGTTCATCTGTTCTCCCCCTCAAACATTTCGGAACGAAGGCATTCCACATGTACTCACGGAAGGGCCTCGTAGTGCCGAATACTATAAAAGTGACCAATGGCGGCGTGGCACCTGGAATGAACAAGACAAAGTCAGATTTGGCTTGACGAATCGTCAACTGAGCAGTTTCGCTCAGGTTACTCCGGTTGTTCTTGCTCTGGGCCGCGATTTCAGTCGCAATGGTCACCAGCTGAAATATACTGGAGGAAGAAGTGTCAGAATAGGTCTCAAAAGAAAAGGGATGCCCCGGAGATACGAACCCCAAGGCGATGAAGCCGATGCCAAGGCGCAGGATCAACCACTGATCATAGATGTTCCTCCGGGGCCGGATGTCGGTCAAAGCGGCAGTTCCTGACTGGCTTCCATATTTATTGGAAGATTTTCCGTAACGAAACCGAAATGAAATAAGCCGGCGTTTGGTGTAAAGGTACCTGCCAAGAATCGAAAGTAGCATAGCAGCACCTCCCACCAGCCCAATAGACACTGAAGACCAATTAGTATTTCCTTTGGCTGGGGCGGCAAATAAAATCTTACTGCAGAAATTGGCAACAACGAAAAATGCAATGGCACTATCTTGAATGACCCTGATCTGGAGGAGACAGATGAACGCGGCTGGCAACAGGACCGCGCAAAGCTTGGCGATGAAATTGGCGTATCGAAGGGTCTCGGTGAAAGCCTCGAGTTGATAGACAGATTGAAATAGAACAGTAGACCAGAAGAATATGAGCAATGCCTCAATACCGTAGCAAGTGAACTCTTTTGACCATGAGTTAAAAGGGTGTGCAGTTCTTGAGAGAGCCGACTCACGGATGTAGAAAAGGGCCAAGTCGACACCAACGGAATTGACAGCGAGTGCAAGCTCTGGATTCCCGATGTGTTTTTCAGCATGTTGATGCTGCTCCACTTTGATGTCTCTCCAGCGAATGATGGTATGAAGCTGCTGGGCGATTGAACCAAGACCCCCGAGCGTCGTGAAGATCGTCAATAGAAATATATCTGAATACAGTAAGCACCCTGCACCCGTGGAGAGAATGTACGATGTCACTTGCAACTCGTGGCCTCACGATGTATCCAAACAAGCCATGCCGTAAGCAAGCCCAGACTCAGGCTGAGGAGCGAGTAGAGGAGGACACCGATTCCCAGTCCCAGGACCTCGGAGGGAAGTTGAACGACCATTGACCTGGTCTCTGCGTCGTCCAAGACGAAATGGCAAAAAGGAATCAATTAAAGGGCTCGACAAGAAATGAATAATGACAGGTAAAAAAAGTAAAGTTCCTGCACAGTATCGGCCCGGAAGGAGAGCGAGGGCCGGGTTGGAGACATGGTCCCTCCACGATCGAACAGGCTCCCATCGGCCACTGATCAACATGCAGGCCCAGCTTCTCAGATTACCCCTTGCAAAATTATCCCCGGGGGATGATCCGAGATTGGCGAGTCAGTCTGATGCCAAAGGTCTGCATTAAGGTGGAGATGGCCCCATGACATCCAAGCATGAAGCGTGAATGGAGTCATGAGTGTGGGTGGTGGTGATTGATGAAGCTGAGCGGTTCTGGAATTCTGGAACTATTGAAACGTGAAATGACTGAGGATTGTCCCAAACCAGCAGAGTGAGATTTGATGCAGTAGCCTACATTTCTAAAATAAATCTGGCGGGGGTTCATTGCATGGTAATTGGAAGCCACTGAAGGTGCAGGGGGATTTGGGAGGAGTGCTTCCATCCAGACATTGGAACGCACCGACGAGGCTCAAGGCTTCGTCAGCCGGTAGTACGAATTGTTTCATGATGCGGCAACGGTCCCACTAAATGTTTTTTCATGGCTTAAATTGTGTCATGGCGTCGGCTTCAGTGCCCAAAAAGCAGTCGTGGCGTGCTCGGTTAAATTTGGGGGCAGCATTCTCGGAATTCGGATCCAGAAGGGTTTAGAAGCCAATCGTGGCGATCTTAAGAGCAAGCTAAATGCCGCCCTTGGAACTGCGGCTGAGAAAGAAAGCCTGGTTCCATTTGAGTTTGGGCCATGTTGCTCGACGTTTTGGGGCGGTTAGAGATGATGAATCCACAGTTGGTTCCCTCGTCACCCAAGCCACACATGGTCATGCACCGCCACATTATACATGGAGACGCGTGCACCGCGACTGGTCCCACCTAAAGACAGGCAAGTAAGTCTTTTTGTTTCCTTACTCGGCAGAATCCCAGAACCCGGGTTTCATCTCGAAGCAATTGGCGAGTCGAAATGGGCGACTCTCACTACACAGATGGGAACCGGGCGTTCCTCCAGGCTATCCTGGCTCGAGGAACCATCACCTTTGCAGAAGCTCAGCCAATCCTCGCCGAGATACTCAATGCGCAAAATGACGACGACGACGACGACGTGCGCCCCGACTCTATCACAGAGCAACACTTTCGCGATTATATCGACATAGCTTCAGAAGCTGCCTCGCGCTTCGATTACGAAATCCGAAGTACGGTTCACCAGACCACAAAGAAGCGCGTCTATGCACTTGTCAATACTACCTCCGACCCTCAGACGCAGCTTGCCACGACATACAATCCCGATGAATTAGCCTTTATTAAACGAGTATTTGATGCCATGTTCGAAACTTACAACTCACCGCGCATGGAGGTTCTCGCAGTCACCGAAATGCAAGCAATGAAACTGGCAAGGCCAGACAGAAGACAGAGCCAAGTCGATGTGGACTCACAAACGCAAACACCGGCAGATAAAGGTCTAAAGCATAGCGAAGTTGAAGCTGTCCTGAGAAGTCTGATGGAGGCTGGCTGGATTGAAAAGAGCAACGAAGGGTTCTATACTATGTCGCCACGGGCGTTGTTGGAGTTGCGATCATGGCTTGTGGAGACATACAACGATCCAGATCTTGGTCCCCAAGAGTGGCAGAGGATCAAGTTTTGCGAGGCTTGCAAAGACATTGTGACGATTGGCCTGAGATGTAGTGAGCTGGATTGCAATCTTCGACTCCATGACATTTGCCAGGATGCGTTTTGGCGGACGCGCAGAGAAAAGAATTGTCCCAAATGTTCAAATGTGTGGACAGGTGAGAGGTTTACGGGAGAAAAGGCGGTGACTAGAACTGCAGCTTACGAAAGAGGTCGTGGAAGAGCACCTGGTGGGCGACGAAGCACTTTGGCCGACGAGGTGATTCGCGAAGAAGGAGAGGGGGATGACGCAGGGGAGCGTTCTGAGGAAGAAAATATTTATGATGACGAATGACGGAGCAGCCATGTCGCTTTGATTCAAGATACCCGGAAACCGAAAGGAATCGTTGCTGATTTTGCGATCCATTACACGCACCCTGGCTTCAACCATGCTCTTTCTTGTCGGGTGTTGAGGCTCTCAATTGGGCCGTCGATCACATGTGTGACCATGACGTGGGGTTGAAGAGGGGTGGCGCGTGATGTCATGTGGCGGTGCCCCCAGGTATTGGTCTAGAGCTCACGGTTTGGGACGAAACGACGACGGACCACTCCAAGCGCGCGCCTACGAATAGTCAACGGCGATCGCCCTCAACGCATGATTTACGACCTGCAAGCCCCTATTCTCCCTGAATAAATATCGATGAACCGCATTCCCTAACCGAACATCCTCAAAGTCAAACCCTCAAGCTCGAAGCGACTGATACGATACGCAATATGCTGGACTACTTCAAGTCCAAGAAGTTTGGCAAGAATAAGGCCGACAAGGAGGCCGCTAAGGAGACCACACAGGCGACTGGGCAGAAACCCGAGAGCGAGAAGGAGGACGACAAGCCACACAAACCTGATATCCAAACTGCTGGTGGCGATGAACAGGCCAAGGGTGACAGCTCGAATGGGCCTGAGAGAGTTCGGCATCCGAGTTCTGAACAGCCTCCGCTAAGCCCGGTGCTCGATAAAGACGATGAATCCTGGCTAAGGAGCATCCTGGAGGACGATAGCCCCCCTCCTCCACTCCCACCGCGGATCAAAACCCCTGAGATTACTCTGTCCGACAGCGATTCGATCTTGAATGATATGAAATCTGTGGAGGGAGACAGGACAGATGATGACGAGGACACTAAAGGGAAAAAAGGGAAGGATAAAAAGGAAAAGGAAAAGGAGAAGGGAGAAAAGCAGCCAAATCGTCTCTCACTTTTGTTTTCGAGGAGCAAAAAGCACGGCGACTCTCTCAAACCCGAAGATGTCCCCGTCACGGAAAAGGAAGCCGAGAAGGAAACCAATGATCTGAGCAAAGTTCTTGATCGGTTGAACCTCCAAGCAAAGAACAACAAGATTGTATCTTTGTCCAACGACTCCTCAGATCTTCTTCAACGCTTCACGCAAGTCTTTAAAGACCTTGTCAACGGCGTCCCGACAGCCGTGGGTGACCTTACGAAGCTATTTGAGGACCGCGATGGCGCACTCAACCGTGGGTTTGAAAAGCTGCCTTCGTCTCTCCAGAAGCTTGTCACCCAACTTCCGGAGAAGCTGACGTCGTCGCTTGCGCCGGAACTGCTTGCTGCCGCCGCCGAGAGCCAGGGACTCAAAGCTGAAGCCGAGATTGGAGTCAAGGAGGCGGCTAAGAAGCTGCTTACGCCTACAAACCTGACGGAGCTGGTGACGAAGCCTGGCGCAGTCGTCAGCATGCTCAAGGCAATCGTCAACGCATTGAAGGCGAGATGGCCTGCTTTCATGGGAACCAACGTTGTTTGGAGCGTTGCCCTTTTCTGTGAGTTGACACAAGCCAACCCGCCTCTCCATCTGTTTTCCACAAGCGTTCACTAACTTTCCTCTCTAGTGCTCATGTTTGTGCTCTGGTACTGCCACAAGCGCGGCCGCGAAGTCCGCCTCGAAAAAGAAAAGGCCGACGCTGAAGTAGTCATTAATGGCAACGACCGCATTGAGGAACTTCCCGACGACCCGCTACTCCCCGCGCCCGAACCAGCGGCGGCTCGCGTCGTGGAGGAGGACCCTTCGAAGCAACCCCCAAGGTAAAAACAACAGAGCCGGTGTCTCCCGTCGCCATCGTCTGATTTACCTCGCCCACCGATCAGTCAGGGAGCGCCTGCAGGGCCGAGCCTTGGTTGAGATAAGCCTGCGGCTGTGGAGGAACTGTGGAGTTGAGACTGCGTGGTTATGAGCGCTTTTTGTTTCTTTGTTATTGGATAGATACGTATGCAGAAGGGATTTGCATCTTATGATGGTCGAGGATACCCGGCGGGTCTCGTTTTTTTATGAGTATTACGTAGATGAACAAGTCTGGTTTTTTTTATTTTACGTGTCTGCTGTCACCGCAGCGGGTATCTATGTCTGAGAGCCAACCGAAACTAAACTCCATGATGCAAGTCGCTAGAAATGTTTCCATATCCTTCCCGTTCCTAATCATCCTCTACCAATTCTTTAATTTCTTCCCTGCCAGGTGCCAATGCCACGGCCTCGCTCTTGTCGCTGACTCCTTGACGATCTGTTGCACCACCGCCGTCCTGCATCCAAAAGTCCACCTCGTCAATAATATCGTAGACAATGTCCTCGGCAATTTGATCGTAGTAGCGCTCCGACATGGCGTGGATCTTAGCCAATGCTCCCCCAACGGGACGAACCATGTCAACTTCGCCTCCGGTGGTGTCGTACTCTGGAGGTGGAAACCAGAAGTCGGGGCCAAAGTTAACCTCGGCCGCACCCCCACGGAAGACACTGACGGCTGGGTAGTAGCCAAGCATGCCGTCGTCAAGGCCCTCTCGGGCACCGACCTGGGGCATGGGGCGGGAGGCAGGGGGTAGGAAGCCAAGTAGGTTCTCAAATGGAGTGCCCATGAGAACGCCGTTCTTGTAGACACGAATATAAGAGTTCGGGAGGGTGCGCAGGCTCGGGGTCGGGTGGTTGGGCCCTGGGTGTTCGGATGAGTTGCTCGAAGCTGTGGGTGAGGGGTTCATGAGATCCTCGAGCTCCTTGGTTGTGTGATATTCGATCTTCTCGAAGTAGGTGTGCGCCTTGAAACGAATCGGCACGCGGTCCCGTATGATGTTAGGGGCTTCCGTCGTCGGCGGGGGTTCGTCGTCGGACTGGTCTACAGCAGGATTGTACTGCCCAGTCATGATCTTGCGATGCAGGTGTTCTGACGGAAGCTGAATCTCCAACCCGATCACATCGCCTTCCTTGATGCGCTCGCCAGCAGGGAAGAAATCCTTTGGTCGCGACATATGAACCTTTTCGCCAGCGACATCTCGGATTCCATAACTGTAAGCATCAAAGCCAACAGGCGCATCCAACGAGGCCTCCCGGCGGGCCCAGCCCATGCGCACATGCATCCCACCATCTGACTTGGACTCGCCATCTTTCGAGTCTCTGATTCCTTGTGTGATTTTGCACTCCCAGTACCATCTACCCTCGCGGACGGCGACATTGGCTCGCGCCATGCGAAATCCTTTGTTCGTTGTGACGTGCCGCGCTGACTTATCAAAGAAGACATGCCCCGCGGCATCCTCAAAGCCCATGCGCGGTCCAAAAGGCTCTGGCTCGGTCTGTCGGTAGTAGATTGTTGAGGGGAAGAGGGGATCGGCGATACAGTGAGTATATCGGAAATTCTTCTTGTTGGAAACGCTGGGTACGGTGAGTATGGTGTCGAGTTAGGAAGGCGAAGAGACTTGGGATTGAAACTTACTGGTCGGATGTTTCAAAGAACTCAATCGTCTCACCATTGGGACCTTGGACCTCATGGTGGGCAGTCATGACAGGACCGCGGGGCAACTCAAAGTCTGAAGGTTTGGGAGGGGCAAGCTTGTACCGCAACGGGCTGTGCTCGCTTTGCTCGGGCGTCTTTGGAGCCTTGGGATCCGGGGTTGCGCGAGCACTGTCGGAGCCAAGATTGGCTCCTTTTGACTCGCGCTTCTTGAGCGTGTCCTTTTTTGCGCGAGCAGACTTGGATCGGCCGCCTTGGGCAACATCATCGGGAGGCAGCGAATCGGGATTGAGAGGGGAGGGCACGGCTGGACTGTGGCCTTCGTCGAGGGCTCGTTTCTGGGGAATTGAGGATAGAGGGACGGAGGTGGGAGTCGGTTCCCGCTTCGGGCTGCCGATATCTGAGGAAGCCATCACAGACGGTGATTTGGCGGCGACGATAAGGATAAGAAGGGACAAAGCTCAGGCAGAGAGCTATGCGATGGATAAACTCTGGCGCATAGGCATAAGGCGCACGCGCAAACCTAGACGGGAACAATGCCGGCCCGCGAGCACAGGGGCCAAGGGACGGTATGTACCGAGAATTGGCCAAGTCCCAAAGGGGATGCAGTTCGGTGAGATGGAGCCGGCGCGGTGTGCGATACAATGGACTTGGTTGAAGTTGGGTTCGGTGAGAGCCGTGTTGCAAAGTCGTGTGGCAGGTCTCGCCCCGTCGCGACGTGATTTGATGGACCCCGGCGGCGCGGTGGCAGCCAGTGCGCAGGTCTCGGCCAGTAGGATGGCACGCTGAGGAAAAAGCTGTAGCCACAAAAAAAGAGGGCCTGATCTCGGCTTAGCGTCCTGGATCTAAGTCAGTCGGGGCAACGATCCCCTGCGTAAGGACTGGGCGACGCCGCAACGGTGTTAAGTGGCCCTCATCCATTTTTCTCCATCCGGGCTGGGCCAATGGATGCCGGGTAAATGTAATCCAAGACATCTCAGGGGCGGCTGGTGGAAAGCTTCGACAGAGCCGCCGCCAGAGGAACCTGACCCCACCTGGGAAGCTCTGATCTGGCGAGATGTCGGGCCAGTTTTGCGAATTGCCATGCCATCATAGGGGAGCCGCTCTAGGGCTGGAAGCAGCGGAATTTTCAATTTTGGTTTGTGTGCGAGTGGGCAATTGTTGGGAGCCAGGAGGACCGGCACAGTAATATAAGCGAAGGCGAGACCACCGCATCTTCTGATCTGCTGCATGACAGAATCCTTGGCCGGAAAACGTCACTCCGATAGAGCAATGCAGGGCTGGACGCCTTGCGCTGCGGACCCTTTCGGTCCTGACAATAAGGCGAGCAGACTCGAAATCGGGCGCCGGGATTCCATGGATTCTTCTTCTCCCTTCCTGGTCCTCCTGTTCTCGGCCGCGGCTCTTCGACAGGGCCGGCCTTTTACCTTTGCCCCATGTAGAGCAAGCACTGAACAACGAAAAGCCCGTCGACAGCTCCCGATAAGTCGGAAACGGGGAAATGGGGCACATCCCCAACCCACCGCCTTCTCTTGCTTTGCTGCGGTGTCGCTGTGCCTGTGCCTATGCCTATGCTGTGCCTGCTTGTCCATCCCCTGCCATTGCGTCTTGGTCTTCCTTTGTTGATTTCATCACATCACCTCACGCCCTCGGTATCTTATCTCAGGACCGACCGCGGACCACAGCTTTCCCTCTTCTAGCTCCCAATCGCCCATCTCATCATCTCATCGTTTCTCTCCTTCACCCCCAGCAGCCCACTTTTAGCACAACCTACCCACCCACCGACCTTAGAACAAAACGGGACACAACACCCCCCCTGATTAACGGGGCTTTCCCATCGTGTCACGCACGTCACTCCCGGCACTCGACTCGCCCGTCAAACAACCAACTCGACCACCTTCTCTCACCTGTTCTCTTGGACGGGATTGTGTGCAGCTCTTTGCGTCCTCTCCGACGTCGTGCGTGACAGCGTCCTGCGTTCGTGGGCCTGGGCGTGGGCTCCCCTCTCGTCGCTGCTGCCTCCTGCGGACACACCCCCAGTCGCCGTGGTCATTGCCTCCTCCCGTTCCCTCGCATCTTGCCATGGGCTTCCTGGTCCCATAGCATCCCAAGTTATGCACATGCACCTGCCACCATCTGCCACTCCATCCATTGCCCGCGACCTATCCACTTCCGTCCTCTAAACCCAAGGCCCCAAGGGACACCGAGAGTCCAGAATCCACCCCCCCAGCAACTCAGGTCCCCTCGGCCCCATGCTTCTGCGTTTGCCGACGACTTGTTTGATCATTTTCCTCAGCCGTCTCGTCTCCTTCGCTGGCACCTCCCCCTGCTCCGGCTTCTCTGCGCCGCATTGCCTCTCCTCAGCCTACTGCATCGCAGCAAAATAGTCCACCGGCGCTGTGATCCCGTCACCCACACCCCCCGTTACCTCCATCCTCGTCTTTACCACTTACCTACCTGGTCACCCCGTCCCAAGCTGGTGGTGCCAACCATTTTCATATAGGTCCCTGCTTTTTTCTGCCAAGCACACCTTCGACTCTCGATTGTCTTGGATTACTACTACTTGGTGGCCCCCGCGCCTCTCGCTGACTACACCCTTCTTCTTCCAACTTCGTCTGTTCACCCACTCGTTCACTAGCTCCGCCTCCAATTCAAACCTCGAACTGATTTACGCCTTCCTCTCCCCCGTTGACATCTAGCTCTGCGTCTAGACTATCCTCTTGCCGGCCCCACTGTTCATTGCCTACATCATCATCCATCTCCATCTCGCATCCTTTACTTACCTCGTCTGCTTCGCTCACTTTCGACCTTGTACTCTCGAGTCGAAAACCCGAGGCCACGAGCCCACATCTATCACGCACCTGATCCGCCTTTATTCATAATTTTTGCCTATCCTGGCCCTGGAGTCGCCTCCGAGCATCCGGTTGCTCTCAAGCCGCCTCGGGACTACTCTCACCTGTGCCCCTCTCACTATCCGGATCGACTGACTCGGCTTTTTTTTTTTGGACTTCACCAGCAGTCCACCCGAAATCGACGTGTCCTGGTACCCCAGTGGTTTGCTCGGCCGGACTGGCCCCATCCCTCCCCCCAGTACATTACCAACCCGCCTGCTTCTACTTGTCAGCCGCGGACCTCTCCTGTCCTATCAGTACGATTCTCGAAATCGCTGTACGTACTCTCACCGGCATACCGCCTCTACCCGGACCGGCATCCTACCCAGAATTCGCCTCTTCCCGACATATTGTAATCAATCGTGGTTTTGACCTGTTCTCCTTTGCCAAGTCTGCCCTTACATTATCAAATATCACACCCACGCATTTTTATCCAGCGGGCTCCGGCCACATATCGCCGATGCATGTGCAGCCATCGCCTTATAGTGGACCAATCCAACTCGTCTCCAGCCCACCCTCCTGCGCTGCCACCGCTCTAAGCAAGCGCACTCACCGGGCTTCTCCTTTTAACCACCTCGCCATCCTCAATTATCCTCTTGGATCTACGGGCATGAGCGAAGAGACACAACCTGGGGCGCCGTATAGCCAGCAGCGCGAGCCTGGTTCTGTTCGAACCGCCTTGCCTTCGCGGCCTATGTCATCCAAACCTCGTGATGCCTCTGCGGCATCCTCTCAAGAACGGACTCAACTCCCTTCAAATCCAGAAAACCGGGCTTATCGGTTGAACCATGGAAACGATTCTCCTGCCCCGAGCGCGAGTCCCCCAGCGGGTTCATCATCCAAAGCCCCCAGCCCCGGAACGTCCAAGCCAGAATCGAAGGGGGGATCAGGAACAGGGAATAGTCAAGGTCAAGTATGCAGGTAAGCATTTCTACCTTCTAATCGATGCTCGCATGTCATGGCTTATGATGAGATAGCAACTGCGGAACCACACGAACACCTTTGTGGAGACGATCACCGCAGGGCGCCACCATCTGCAACGCCTGCGGTCTCTACTTGAAAGCAAGAAATGCTGCCCGACCTACAAGTCTAAAGAGACCTCCGAATGTAGTACCAGCAGACCCGCCTCGAACTGCCCCTGCCAAAGCTTCCCAAGCGTCTTCCAGCAACCCGTCCGCTGCCAACACAGCGGCCTATGTTTCTGCCGATCAGACGGGCGGCACCTGCCCCGGCGGCGGCCGGTGTAATGGGACAGGGGGCGCTGAGGGGTGTAATGGTTGCCCCGCTTTCAACAACCGTATGTCCAAGAGTGCCCATCTGAGTGTGATGCAGAAGCGACAGGGTTGCCAGAGTCAGAAGGATGGCGTCAAGTCGGAACCGACGCCTGTCGATGTCAACGCTCTCGAGGGCCAGGCTGCCGCCGCAACAGTCGTGATCGCGTGCCAGAACTGTGGGACCACCATTACTCCCCTGTGGAGACGAGATGAGAGCGGTCATACCATTTGCAATGCCTGTGGTAAGCTAATGTTTTAAAATCGCATGCTCTCAGTTGCTGACAAATTCCAGGACTGTATTACAAGCTTCATGGAGTTCATCGACCAGTGACGATGAAAAAATCAACCATTAAGAGACGGAAACGAATCATCCCGGCTGCCCAGGACGAAGAAATGGAAGACGTAGCAGATGCGCCGGAATCGCACAGTCAAGGTCAGGAGCAAACCCCAGAGAGGGGGTCGATGAACGACGATGGGTCGGTAAACTTGGGCTTGCGCCGACGGCCGGAACACCCGCTTACCATCGAACCCCATCCTGTCATGCGCCCTAACAGAACTATTTCTCCCCTGCCGTCGACCTCGGATCTTGCTGCCTATCACCAATCGGGCAATACTCGTAATGCGCCGCCGTCACTTAATGATGATAACAGGTTGCCTCCGATGACATCGATGACGGGCGCTTCCGACAGACAATCCTCGTTGTCACCAGCGTCTTTTCTTTCGCCAACGCGCAAAAGATCCTTTTCTACTACCGAGGGCGAAGCGTTTACCGGAAACGAGGGCCCGCAGGAAAGTACAAAACGGGTCTCGTCGATAAATATCAAATCTATTCTGAATCCCTCAAATTCGACCGGCAGCCCTCCCAACACGGGCACAGGGAGCGACGATGGCGATTATTCTCTACCCCCGATAAGATCTCCCGGGAGCACTATTGCATCGGCGCCTAGCCCTGGAGCGTTTTCGAACAGGGACCCGACACCAGGGGCCCGCGACTTGAACATGGAGAGTGAGAGGCTGAAAGCGGAGCGTCGGGCCGCCCTTCAACGCGAGGCTGATAGGATGCGAGAGATGCTTGCCGCAAAAGAACGAGAACTTCAAGAACTTGGTCATGATTGATGAGAAAATTTTCACGACGATGTATGTCAAAAAATGAGTAATGAGGGCTCTTCCACGTGAGTACGGAGTCATTGGCACACTGGAGGCCATCAATGGGTTAGGCGGTATGGAGCCCCGGATGGGCTGGCGCTTTTGGAATTTGCACCGCGCACACTCGTTTCTTTCAGATCTCCGGTTCTCCCACCCTCTCGGGCTGAGGATGTTGAGGAGATGAGAGTGTTTGCGAGACGTTGGGGCTGCATTACTTGGTTCAAAATGGGTATTAAAATGGGGTCTGCATAAGAATACGGGATGGCAACTACGGTGTTGGGACCTCCGAAATGACCTTTTCGCATGGTCATATTATGTGCACATATATCTGGCTCGGCCGGAGGATGGCAAAATTGACTTCCTTCAATATATGAAATAGGGATGGGGAGGCTCTGGTCGAGTAGATTACAGTTAATAGTAACCTCAGCAAACATCTGTTTGACACAGTTTCGTGGCTTTTTTTGATTTCCAATGACGATCTCGGCGTGCATTGTATCATTTTGGCGTTTCCACTGGCCCCGTGGGACCTCAAAACGGCGGCATTTTGCAGAGACGGACGGGAAGTTCATCGACTGAAGATGTTGCATGGGATCTACACTAATATGACAGCCTGAACGGATGCGACCAACCGGATTTTGTACCCCCACGCGACCGAGTTGGAAGAGATGTCGCAGAATCCCTGTCCAGTAGGAGTTGGCCCATAAGCCATTTCACACTACTGTCCATTGGCGGACTATTTTGATGTCGTGGCACGTCTAGACCGTCAATGAAGACGGGCCAACGACGGGCACGACAGGCCGGCAACTTTGGATGCCCGTTCATTACAGCTAGAAATGGCGCCACAGAGACAGTGTCGGGCTTTTGGTGAAGGCTATGCAGCACTACTGAGCAAATATAGGGCAGAATGCGTCCCGGAGCAGGGGGGTGATCTCTTTTGGGCGTCAACCGCATCTCCGGATTGCCGTTATTAGTGTGGACGACAAACCTGGGGGTTGCCCCCCTCTTGAATTGGTCTTAGCTGAGATGAAATGCCACGGGCTAGGATTTTTTGTTTGCTTTTTTTTTTCTCACTCATATCATGCTGCTAAAAAAGGTTGGATGATCTGAAGAGCATTTTCTTATCGCGGTTGCGTTTGAATTTCTTTGGACTGGGGAAAATATCCACTTGGTGGGCTACAACTCTCAAACCATCCACCCCCCTTGTACTTTCGTCCTTGGCGGGCGGGACATCTAGACGGCAGTTGCTTTTTTTTGTTGCTTTTTCTTCTTCTAAAGTATACCGATGATCTGCGGATAAATTTATGACATTCTAGAAGGATGCAAATGTGTGTAAAAACAGCGCATGTTTGCTTCTTTGGTGGGGGGAAAAGAGCACGTTTGGAGACGGATAAAGCCGTGGGGTGAGGGGCACGGTGCTGTTTGTTGGCTCGCTCCTCGTTCCGTTCCGTATCGTTTGCCATTATTGCACTACGCAAGGCAGCGCACCCCGGCATGCGTTCTTTTTGCAATTAAAAAAAAAATGCTACTTTGCTGTATCGGAACGTACGCGTACGTTGTTTGGGTTTTCCTGGCAAGGAACAACATCCTTGCCCACACCCGTTCTGTGACTGCCCAATCTTGGGGCGTGGGCTGCGGGGGGGGACTCGACCTGAGGGGATGGGCCAAGAGCTAAACCTTGAGCAGGGTTGTATTGGAAACGAGCGGGTTGGCCACCGGCAGGCATTCCGGTCTAGCGGTTTGCAATGTCGTGATTTCGTGCGGTGAGGCTGCCAAGCCGTCTCGCCATTCCCGCTTTCGTCATGACGTCGTTTTCGAAGTGGGCTGTGCCAGCTGGGCCTGATGTAGGGGACTCGAACGGGAGTGGGCAAACGCTTGGCAGCCTCCGAGGCCGACCGGTATTCTGTACTGCGTTGCCGTGATCAAGGGTTTTGGTTGGATTATGTGGTTGTATTTTCCCGCGTGGTGTGGCGAGCTGGCCTGCGCTGCATCTGAGGAGAAGGTGTGGACGATCATGCCGCCGTCGAGTAGCCACGGGCCGTGATTGTCAGCATCGTCAAAGTCTCTAGGGGGGGCTGGGTACACGGAGGCGCTGCCTCCATTGTGAGCAGAACAGGTTGGGACATCAGATGCATTTGGGACGTATCATCTGGTTGTTATCCCCGACGTCGGCAGGCAACTCAAAGCTCCGCCCGAATACCATGTTGATGGCATGTGAGCTGATTTTGAGGACTTTTCGGAACATGTTCTCCACTGATGGGTGTGTGGAGGGATGAATAGATTCAACTGCATCAGTTGAAGAGACTTGTCACATTCAGGCCACCAAGGATGTTCATGAGAGTCGAGCGCGAAGATAATCGCGCAAGGTCCATGTTCATGATTGATAACAAATGTATTTTGGCGGAATTCAACCGTGTTTGGGAGCGGTCGATTGTAAATCATTAATAAGTTAAGCACGCTGATTCGGCCTCTTCGACCCCGACGATACTACACAACCTGGTTCGTTATTTCTCAAGTGCAAATGTGGAAGATGCACTCACCAGGTAACCAGATATGTTATTGGTGATCTTTTTAATGTATCACCAAATTGGATACAGGAAGGACACGGAGAATGAATTTGTCTAAAGCTAGATAGATGTGGAAGGACGAAGATGGGTTGTGGCATATGATGTGAATCTGCCTTGATTATGACAAACTTGATATATCTGACTTGCACACCGTTAATGACTTTTAATTATGAAAAAACAAAGTAAATAGAGATCAAACTAAAGAGCTAATAAATAGTATAAACGCTGCTTCTATCATTCAGCTGATCAACTTAGTTATCAATCCGGAGTTGTACTCAGATTAACATGGCCACTGTCTATCATATTTAAAAGTATTATTCAGCTACATTAACGAAGAACTAATTAAAAAGTAACCGCCAAAAGGATACACGCTGTTGAGTTATGATACTAATGACCCTGTTATTTGATTCTGTCAACTTGGAGGGGTTGCAACTGGTGTTGCATGCTCATACTTGTAATGATGCTTGGATTATGGACTGCAACTAAGAAATTGTAATGAATTGTGGAAACGAATAAATAATTAAAGAACACGGGGCCTATGCGCCAGTTGTGCTTTTGCCAACGGGTCAAGAGATGATTTGTCAGAGGAGATATCCGCAACAACAACCCGAAAAGATACACAACACCTGGATCCACTGGCAAAATAAACTACACTTCTTCCAGCCCATCTTACCTAAGCCCTGAAAATAGCCTATTGTGGGTATTTGTTTGGTTTTGATGACATCATTTCCCCATCATCAAACAGGGTTTGGTGGATACGTGTTCAGCCTGATTGCCTTATTCGGAACTCACTCGACTCTCTCGCTGCTCTTACCCACCCTATGAACTAGTCTTCACGAAACTGCTCAAATGAATTTAAAATTACTGATTATTTTACATCACAATATGCTTGATGTGACTGGGTTCACAATGCCGGGCCGCCCCATTGTAGGCGTTTTCCCGCTATCGAATAAGTTGAGTGATCGGCCAAGAGGTGAGTTTAGCAAATTTGAGAAACCTGCCATATTTAAGATAGCTGCCGTTCAGTTCTGAGACTGGGTGCCTTCCATGTCGACTTTAAGGAATTCGCTAGCCATGACCTTGGTAGTTGGCCGTTAAAACACGTCAAGGCAAGAGTAGCTGCCCTGGGAGGTGGAACCGGGACGGATAGTTTTTTATTTTTATTTTTATTTTTTTTAGAATCTTGTTAAGAAAACAATATGATGACTTTTTGCCCTAAATTTTGTCATTGCGACACAGTCTTTTTGATGTCTGCTCTTTGATGCCAATGTGAAATCTTTGTCATCATGCGATTAGTAAACCAAACCATGCCGCATGGCCACAAGAGCCAAGTATTTGGCGGTTTTCTTATGTAAAGTATTACAATATTCAAGTCCAAAGCATAGTGTCCATTATTATCGGGCTGGTAAAATCTCCGTCTCCCCCCTGGCCGTTGTGAAGGCGCGTGCCATCCCAGTACGAAACAGAGGCACCCAATTGTTTTCATTCCATCGGGTTCGCCATTGAGGTTTAAATGGCACGAAATCGCGCGTTTATTCTTTATTTGGATTGTTTGGGTTCTGTTTGTTACAAAAACTTTTGATGTTGTAGGTACAAATGCCACCATGTTTGGTAGCCAAGATGGAGGGAATATCATAACTCTCAGAGGACCTGTGATGCCAATTATTCAAAATTTGCATTAAGTTGGATTAAAAAGTAATTCAGAATGCACAATATAAGAGAACACATGGAGTAGGCATTTCTTTAACAGTATACCACGTTCAAAAACCTAATAATTGATGCAGATCTATGCCATGTGGACCCTGATATCCTGTGTTACTCCCAACCAAGGCACAGGCAGACCTTTTGGTGTAGTGGCTAGGGTCTACCTCCCCATTTCACGTATCAATCATCCAAGCAGATTTTGATCACATGGCCGCCCAATCACCAATATGATTCGGAGCTCATGATATAGATAAAATTACATGAAATTGGTCTCACACAGCATACTTTCATGGATGTAGGCTGTCCCCTGACCTTGTTTCTCACTCGTGTTGCTTAGCCTCAATCCTTTTTTGTTATCAACATGCTTTGTAGCGAATACTATCCATTCCTGGAACCTTGGGAATCTTGGGATGGTTTCCAGAAAATCCAAAAATGCCGAAACTGCGGCAATGAATGTGAAACTCAAGATCATTAGGGTATCATGTATGTCTGTTTTGAATGGGCATGGGGATTCATTATCCTACTCGTGGCTATGCTCCTCGGCGCGGGGCTTTGCGGTCTTCTATGATGCATCATGAAAAGTTGACTCTTTGATATCCACGGTTATCGGCAGGTGGCAGCAGCCCGTTGAGTCGGACCGGTACTAGGGTTCAAGAATCCGTTGAGGCAGATGGTTTTTTGCAGTCGTGTCATTTTTGTGAATGCTAGAAGGCTTAGCGGGAGCCTCTCCGTACATTGCCATTGTTTCTGACTCTGTGTCAAACCCCTAAGCGTGTCCTTCTCAGAAGAGGCTGTCCTCATTAAGAGTGAAGATACGACACAAAGCTAGATGGTCATATCTTCATCCTTTTCTGTTTATTGACCTTATTCATAAACTCCTCTTCATTAATTATTCCATCCAAAAATGAAAATGGTTCAGTGTTTGTTACATTGAGCATGTCCGACACACTTTGTTCCTGTTTGGTAGCTTTAAATGTATCCTCGTTTGACAATTCGTGATGCGTGAATGTCGAAGACTGCTCTTTGAGGCAGCACGTGATACAACCTGCAGCTTTCTCAGACACTTTAGAAGCCTGGTTGACCCAGCTGGATAAATCAAGAGCCTTCATATGCTCATTTCCATGGTCCAAGTAACCCCTATTCGCATCGATTCGGAACAAAATATTAGCTGAACAATGTTTGCCGGATCATATTAATGGCAGGCTCAAAGATGAAAATATTGCTTCTCAAATTGTACACAAATAATGAGTGTGCAATGTGTTCGTGCCCAGAGTGGGAATTAAATGTAGCTGAACAAGTTCATCTATAGCTTTGTGCTAAGGGAGAAGAAAACCTCTGATCGCATTTGATTGGAGAACCCGCGTTCTTACGAAAGTGAAAGTGAGGCTGGTGCAGGCACGCCGGATGGAGTGATACAGTCGTTTTCTGGAAAGAGTGATTATCAGCTAGGATTCGGCGCTTGTCGCGGAGGATTCTTAAAATTTCTGTCTTCAAGTGCTGTAAGATGCAACCATCTGAGCTGGAACTTTTGAGGAGGACCTCCCCGCCTCGAATTCAAAGCGGAGAATGCAAGATGGAACTCTTGGCTGCAGATGTGTTGATGAGTTTGTGTTTTTGGGTTGAATTCAAACCATGGTGGATATTGGATATCGTGGGGGTTTCAATCTGAGGAGATGGACTTGGTAAAGCCGAGATAGCAACTTGTCGGAATTTGGCGAACTTTGGCTCTGTAAAACTTGCCCCCCCCCCCTAGTTGCTTGGATATCCAAGATCTGTGGAGAGATTTCTTTTGATGAGGCACCGCTTGGTGCCATCTTGGACTCAGTTACTTGGGAAGTTAAGAAAGCATCAGTAGCAGGCGCAATTTAGGAGTTGTCTGCAGCCGATGGGTAAGGCTTATCCAGGCCGCGACGTGCCTATGAGTATCTCTGGCCGTTGGATTATTGAGAAATTGCCCGAAAAAAGGCGACTGATTGTGCTGGAAGCTCACAAATACCATGGCTGGGTCGCCCGAGTGGAAGTGTTTCTAACGGGTCTGCAATACAAATCCACGGGTTCTCGGGTGTCTGTTAAGCTCGCGCAAGCAATCGAAGAAGTGGTTTCGTGCATACTAAGATATGTTCTACAGAAAGCGGACAGCACTATATAAATTAGCAATACCGCCCATGCAGACTTTTGGCCTCCGCCACGCAATAGAAAGAGCTTGGCTGTCCGTCATTCATGTTTCCTTTGAATATTGTGGAATAGCAAGCTCACACGCAATCACACTCATCAGCAGTAGGATGGCCAAGCCAAATTCCTTTTGCCATTCCAAAAGGCTAGACGAAAGCCTCATTACCAGTCCTATTTCAGTCCCATCACATATTAGTGCTCCAAGTAAGGGTGTTCCTTCGATACCGAAGGAAAGTTGTGTACATGCCACGGGCCAAAGGCAGGCGGCGAAAAAGAATAAAAATCTCCCTGCACCTTTTCGTAGGACCCCTGCAATCCCAAACTTACCCTACCTACTCCACTCCTATCTCTGACATGTATCATAACTGATTGGAAGGAATTATACCAGTCTGTCAGAACAAACTAAATGTATGGCAGTTGTTCTCTATCGGATGCGACTTAGGTTTGTAGAAGTGGAATTGTGACTCTTCAATGGCCACAGCCTTTGAAGTTTCTTGGAAACAGCTACTGTGGCGGTGTACCGTCGTTCGTAGGCAGACGTAAGCTTCAGAGATCATTGGGAACAGCTGTTCTTGGCTGAATGGCACACTTTTTTGTCAATTTATGGGCTCCAGTCTAAATAGCCGTAAACCTTGGGCTATGAGTCATTTGCAGGGCTTTTGTTCATGAAGCTAATCGTGCAGTAACTAAAAACTAAAGCCGAAGCCGCTCCTTTCGCATTCAATAACTGTCCCAAAGGCGCGATTGATTACCCCGTCAATTGCACTTGTGAGGGCTTTGTATTGAGATCCGCTGTTACCAGAATTCATGGAATGATAAATTGAGTATTTGTGTTTGCAAATCGAGTGTTGGAGCCTGCTCAGTCCTGCCTAGAAGAACACAGAGCAGTGTTTGGAATTAGAGTAGATGGAATTTTCATCAAAAATTTGGTTAATTTGGTCTTAATCTCCAACTTATTGACGCTGTCTTTTTTTTTGTGAGGGAAAGCCGGCGATGCGAGGAGTTGGAGTAAAATTGAATGCACCATGTCGTACAATAGCCCAGATATCGTATTTGGCTCATCGTGACACCTTTTTAGCAATAGCCTTGTCATATTTTTGCAGGGGTGTTGATAAATAAACATTCGTTTTAAAATAGCCGGCCGAAAAAAATTGAGATAGATCCCTGAAATATCGTGCTAGATCGGCCATGAATCCATAGCTGACCTAGCCTCAAGGGGAAACAAAACACCGAATCTGCAATTCATCCAGGCGACTAGTGAATGTTGGAATCGCTGATGTATCACTGCACCAGTCACATGACTCGTTTACTTGGTATCTTTGTAAAGCATCAATGTTGCCCTTCAGGCAGTAGCCACTCGGCATGATTGAGACAAAGAAGACCTGGGCATTGTTGGTAATGAGATGGTGTGCGTGGGCGAAACGTGAAGGGGGAAACTCAATTGCCATCCGATAAATTCGAATACTCGAACAACTTACACCAAGCAGTACCATGCAAGTTTTTTTTATATCTTGAACTGATTGGTTTAAAAGGGTTATTTTCTCCACTCAGCCTTTGAGTTCTCAGCAGGAGACTCCGAGCAGCCATGCGAACGGAACGCGGTCCCTGCTAGAATGACTGTCCAACCACACCGCCATTGCGCTAGTTCTATCAGTACGAATAGAGTTTATGTACGCCAGAGATACGAAAGCATGGCGTGTGGTGTCCAAAGAGGGATGGATTTGGGATGTTTAGTGAGAATCATTGACAAGGCTCGAGGCAATGCACAACAGTGACTGGGCAAAGACCTAGCAGCATGTGCATGGCATGGCATGGCATAGTGGGGCACTGTGCCGCGGGAGCTGGGTTGTCGCTGACGCCACAGTCAGAGTCAAAGTCGAGACCCCGGATTTCAAGGTTAGCTCAACATCAAAAGCAACACAAGAAACAGAAAAGTTGATTACCAATTTGTCAACGCGGAGGTGGGTGGTGTAACACTTGATGGGGGCGCCGCAATGCGCCAAGGGATCAGCAGCTAAAGCAGGCAGACAAGCCAGGGACATGGATCAGCGTATCAGCCGTCCCCAGAGGAGGAAGAGAAAAGGTGCAACCTTTGCAGTCTTCTATCGAATGTTCCAGCGCATTCATATCGAGCCTGCTGCCACATGCATGCAGCAGGTATTCAGTTGAGGATGACGATGCTTGCCGGTGGGGGGAGGGAGGGGATGAGGGCGCCTCCCCGTTCTCTGCCCGCGCACCCGCTAACGGGGGCAATGTCCTTGTAGCGGGGGCATGTCCTTGATCCGGCGGCGGTCCGGTCCCTGGCACCGGTGCAAAGGGACCATCTTGTATTTTTAAAGAGACGTCAACTGGCCAAAGAGCAGACAGCGAAACCGACAATAGACGGTGACGGTGGGCCGGTCTCGGGCTAGGAGAAAATCGCCTGCGCGGTCGTACGCCTTGAGAACGACAAGGAAAGCGGAGCAGCGCCCCGGGTGCCCCACCATTCACAGTGTCTATGGCACCGTGTTACGATCTGACCAAAATTCACCGATGGCCAACTTGGTGCTGTGCTGACAGCATTTGGCAGCGCACGGACTTGGCCGAACGCTGCCGCGATAATCATACAGTGCGGGAGCACAGACAAGCACTACCGGAGGCTGTAATTGGTGCACGGTGCCCCACACATTCCCCATGTATGTAGAAAGAAGGGCGTAGCAGGGGTGTCATCTTTTCGACATCTGGCACACGAGACCACCCGTGGAAAGCCCATAGTGGCTGCTGGCGCCCATCATGGACCCGCCCCGTTTGCTCGGCTGGGGCCAGCTCTCGACGGGCAGGTGTGGTGTGGCTGCATTTGCTGAGGGTGCCTTGGCCGTCCCGGCCGGCGCATCTTACACTCGGTCGGTCGCTCACTGACCTGCCGGCGGCCTGGCTTGGACAAAACTGCGCCGGCATCCACTTCCTTGATCCTTTTTAAATTCTCTTCCATGTCGTCTTGTTCGCGCCGAGACTCGAAAGGCGCAAAGGAACCAGAACTGCTCGCTTCGGTTTGGGTCTAACAAGTGCTTGACTCAACAAAGGCGCCAGTCATCGTCAACCGCCACTTGGGCCCTCCCCCTCCGCGCCGCACCCTCGTCCACTTCAATGACACACACGCCCTTTGCTTGATCACAGCTCGACCGCATTGCGCCCTTTGAGCTGCCCTAGCCATGTCCACTCTTCACGAAATGGACGAGTTTGTCGATTGGGACAAAGCCGGCGACGCCCTAGGCACTGCCTTCCAGGACAACGCCCTTGCCGGTCTGACCTCCCAGCCCGATGGCACCGACAACATCGATCTCGTCCTCGCAAATGTCAATGAGGATGACTTTAGTTTCTGCGCCCTTCAGCACTTCTCAGAAAACAACTTTCCACTTCCCGACATCCCCGCTGCCCCTACCGAAATGGACCTGGCTGCTTTGTCTTGGGAGTTCCCTGAGACTCCTTGCACCAACTGCGCGCTGGGTGCTTTCTCTTGTAAGACTATCCGAGAGGGTCAATACAAGGGTTTTTGCACGAGCTGCGTTGCCCTGAGCCTCCAATGCAGCTTCGCTGCTGGCACCTCTGACCTCAACCTCGACAAGATGGCCTTCCCCGCGGACCAATGGCTGACATCTGACCTCCACCAAAGCACTGCTGCCCCCGAGGATGCTCAGGATGAATCTCTCAAGTCGTCCCGAAACAATTCTGTAACCGATCTCTCAGCCCTGGCCGAAGGTGCGGCCAAGCCTCCTCCAAAGATTGGTGCTCGATTCTCCCGAGAGTCTGTCCGTATTCTGAAGAATTGGCTTTCAACCCACAACCGCCACCCGTATCCCAGTGACGAAGAAAAAGAAATGCTTCAGAGACAGACCGGCTTGAACAAGACCCAGATCACCAATTGGCTTGCCAATGCCCGCCGCCGTGGCAAAGTTCAGGCACAAGCCCCTCGCTCTACCTCTCCACACTACAACTCGTGGTCAGGACCTATTGATATCCCTCGTCGCCGGAGCACTCCCGCTCTTGAATCCATGAATCGACGCGGAACTCCTGCTCTCGAAACAATGAACCCACTTCAACGTTGGGAGCACTCCCCTCCAGAGAACGAACCGGCGTCTGTCACTGCCATTGCAAGGGCCGTGACTGCGTCCTCCTCCGGCCTTTCATCTGGTCTCAATAGTCCTTTCAGCTTCAACTACACAGACGATGGCTCAGGCAGGTCTCTTTGCAATCAATCATCGGTCAGTAGTTTGGGAACTTCTCACTCCAGCAACGGATCTTTCGGCTCGGCCTATTCCCATGGGTCGCGCAACTCTTGGGGCTCATTTGGCTCAGCCCCATTCAACAGCCGCAGTCGTCGCCGCCGCCGCCGCAGGACAGCGGCCAAGCCTGGAGCAGAGGCGCCTGCTGGCTTGTCGGCACCTCTCAAGACCTTCCAGTGTACATTCTGTACGGAAACTTTCCGAACAAAGCACGACTGGCAGCGACACGAAAAATCGCTGCATCTGTCTCTTGAGCGATGGGTCTGCTCTCCTCACGGGCCTCGCGCTGTCAACCCAGACAATGGTCAAATGTCTTGTGTCTTCTGCGGCTTGGCTAACCCAGACGATGCCCACATTGAGAGTCACAATCACTCAGCATGCCAAGAGCGATCGGCAGAAGAGAGAACTTTCTATCGAAAAGATCATCTCAACCAGCATTTGCGCCTCGTCCACAACATCAAGTTCTTGGATTGGTCAATGAAGTCTTGGAAGGTGGCGACTCCTGAAATTCGGTCCCGATGCGGTTTCTGTGGTATCGTGATGGATACGTGGACCATCCGAGTCGATCATCTGGCGGAGCATTTCAAGACTGGTTACTCCATGGCTGACTGGAAGGGTGACTGGGGTTTCGAAGTCCCTGTACTCGACATGGTCGAAAACTCTATTCCCCCATGTATGAGACCTCTGCAGTATCCTGTAGATCAGCTTAAAACGTCTAACTTTTGAAAATAGATCTCATTCATTATGAACGGACGTCCCCATTGCCATTTGTAGCAGACCATTCTCCGCCAGAATCCCCCCGGAACGCCTACGAACTCATTAAGCTTGAGCTGGCCTATTTCATGGCAAACTATGAAGATCAAAACGGACGACTACCGACGGACGATGAGCTCAAGATTGAAGGATGTCGTATTATTTTCGCAAGCGAATTGTTGTCCATACGGGGAATCGCGACTCTACCTTCATGGCTGCGTGATATTATCATGAGCTCAGTTGAGTTGGCAGAAAAAGCCCGTTTCGGTCCCCTTCGTGGTGCTGCTGAAAACAGGCTCGCTACTCTCAAAATTAACGGCAAGGACAACTTGTTCGAGGAGTGCCCGATGGAGGTGCAACTTCAAGAGTTTGTCCGAGCGAAGAAAATGCTAGGTCTAACAGCCATGGATGATGAGCTCCAGGAGGAGGCTTGTCGTATTGTCGGTCGTGTCGAGGAAGTGTCCACCCACCCCTCAGAAAACATTGCCAACTGGCTTCTGCGACTGATTACATCCTCTCCCCACTGGCTTGCTGCATTTCGACGTCGAGCACATCTACCTCGCAGCGAGGACGTCAAGAACCAGGTCTGCCGATCAACTGATCCCACCCTGATTGACTCAACCATTCACAGCTACTCTCGCCTTGAAGGAGAGCTAGCAGACTACCTCAAAGCCCAGCGGATTTTGGGGCTAGAACCAACGGATGAGGATCTGCAGCGAGAAGCCCGTATCATTATTTACGAATTCGACGACGGCTGGAATCAGACAGCCGCTGACAACGTTGCCTGGCTCGCAGGTTTCAAGGGGCGACACCCACCTCCCGAAGTCCCAGCAGTGACAGACAGCTCGCCCTCGTTCTCCATTCAAGCCAGCACCCAGTCCGCAATGACAGGATCACCACTCACCAAGGTTACCACGAAATCACCAGTGAATACGGCGAATGGTGACACATGTTCACGCTTGATGGAAGGCGCTTCAGAATTTCTCCGCATTGGGCCGTTCTTCCTCAACGATGCCAACTGCTACCGAAGACTGGCAAGGGAGCTGGCGAGATGGGTTTCTTCCACCATGTCTCCCAACAACCCCAACCAACACGTACCTACCGATGCCGAGCTGCAGTACCAATCGCGTTGGATTCTCTACGATGAGTAAGTCTCCGTGAGATTCATAACTCAATTCAACGAGCTAACAAAAAGGTAGCGACGATCCATGGAACCAGACGGCTGCTGATAACGCCGAGTGGCTCTTGCGATTCAAACGCCAAGTCGGCATCATCAAAGAGGATGGCCCAGGTTTGCCGGACGGCAGCACATGGGCGCTCGAGCAAGGCGGCACTGGGTTTGCCCCGCCTTATGCTTTCCCCAATACAGCATTGGAGCCATTCAACAATATTGTACAAGTGCCGATGAACCAAGGGGCCAAGTCATTCCCTGCAAACCAGTGCGGCGCCAACAGCTACCTGGAGACGTTGACGTCACAAGATGTCCGCCCTGCCAAAGTTTTCTGCTCTCGTGAGCTGGAACGAGGCCTCATAGGGTTTGTAGACAACCACGTTGCCAGCACCGGGCGCATGCCTTCCGATGCCATGATGCAGTCCCGCGGGAAACAGATTCTCAAAGCACAAACAACGGCAGCCGAAGACCCTGCCTTGATGACCAAGTTCAAAGAATTGATGAAGGAAAAATTCCCACAAGCTGGTCCAGCAGAGGATATGGCCATGCCTGACAACATGGATATAAATATATCAGACGAGGATGTTAACAACATTTTGCAAGACATGAATTTTGAGTTTGACAGCCAGGATTTTGGCGGAGTCTCATTGGCGGGCATGGACGGGTTACAACTGGACGGCGGCGTGAGCTTGAACATGAATGCATTCAGAGACTAGGGCCCGCTTTACACGATTGAGGAGTTGTTTATTATGGGAGATTAAAAAGACGTCAGAAAAAAAGGGGGGGGCTGAGAGCTGAGGTTGATATGGGTTACGATGACGGACATGGTATCTTTTTTTTTCTGGGCGCTACTCCCTATACATACATGAACATGGCAAGGGAAAGCGAAGGATGGATGGTACCAACGGGAACGATTAGCAAATGACACAGGTTCAAAAGACGCAAAGGTTCTGCATAGGAAAGGGGTTAATCATAATGCTCTGGATGACTGAAAATGCGATTTATGATATTACAGTTAATCAATTCACGACCCTTTCGGGGTGTTATGACGATGCTCAACTTGCAGATACGACAAATTCAGCGGCCGCTCCGTGCGTGCGGCGTGGGGATATCATGTCACCTCGCAATCCTACGCGGATCCATATGTATTTGCCATTGATTTGCATGACAGGGAGACCCCCGCTCACCCGTCACGCCTTCACGCATATATCCAGGGCCGCAGTCCAATCGCCGAAGCTGTTCGTCCCACCGCGTACGTACGTTGCGGCAGCTTTCTTTTTTTTCCTTGGTTGGTTGGGTGGCTCCTAATCGGGTGCCCGTGCCACTCGATCGCGTTTCCATAAATCCTTCGAACTTCCAGAAACAAGAGTGTTCGTCCGGGCCGTGTGCGGCCATATCACCCCTTTCTCTCTTTTTTCCTTTGTAGGGGCGGCTCACTTGTTCTTTTATTCCATTTTATTCTTCTTTTTTGTGTCTTCTCCTGCCCGGCTTGGCCTCCTTGAGGCTTCGTGGCAACGACTCTCACGGATTAATTGCTGTACTCCATTTTTAATTCACTGAGCGGACGAGAGGAGGAGAAATAGAAAGAGAGACAGAGAGACAGAGAGAGAGAGAAGGTGGCGTGGTTTATTGTTCTTTTTATATAATAAAAGGGAGAGGCGGAAGCTTTTTT
>VTGD01000230.1:0-31500 GCA_013406985.1 Calonectria crousiana | reverse complement strand
TTTTTAATTGTGCATTGGTGTTCGTGCGGTTTCGTCATTGCATGCTGTCGCGCTTCCTGCTTCATGCTCAATGCCCACCTCGTCATGATCTACCAATGCCCAGTCAAACCCCGTCAATGCCAGCCCAAAGGATGCACAATTGGGAAAACCCCCTCACACCCCCCCATGCCTGAGAAAAACCCGATCCGGGAGGGCCGCAGCAGCAGCAGCCTAGCAACCCAGGCCGGCGGGTTCAGATCGAAATCAGAATGGGATTGGTGCTGTGACCTGAAGCATGCGACAATGGGGCGTCCAGTCGTGTGGTCTGATTGTCCCAGGCAGGTCTCGTCTTGATCGAGGGACCACACACACCTGGCGTCTGCCACAGCGGCTACACGTTAGGGTTCTGGGCGTATCTAACCCCCGGGTGAGGTCCCGATGAGCGGCTCAGCTCGGCGCATGATGGCCGTATCCGTATGTACGTGTTAAATTCCTTGGCCCCAAGCTTCCACCCGTGTCGCTGGCGATCAGTCATGACGATGGAATAGGCAGCGATTGGACTGGAGCAAGGTCATTCTTTTAGGTTCCACAATGGCCAAAACGTCATCTGAGCTTGAGCTTGAGCTCTTCAGCAAGCCACGAGCACAACGCCCGCGCAGCCAACCGTCCCGCAGTTATGACAGCCCGCCGGCTGGTGTAGGTTTACGGCCTGGTGGAGGGCACAACCATATTATCTCAGGGCTCCGCTCAAAGCCGAGAAGCACCCACTATAATGTCTACTCCAGACGCTACAACGTTCAGGTGCCGAAACGGATTGAGTAAAAGTTGCCACTGCAATTGAACGGCCAGCAGGCGCACTGAACCACTGCGGGCGCGCGCGCATTCGCACCTAAACTGACATGATCCGATGCGCATCTCGGCACGTCCAGCTTCTGAGCAGCGCCTGGCTCGAGCGTTTTCTTTCCTTCTTTATATTCCTTTTGGAACTAGACAGATTTATGTCCTTCTTTTTTTTGTCGTAGGATATGACTCCCCTTCTAACTGCAAGGGCAGACGACCTCGCTCCAAAAAAACGCTAGGGGCAAAAAAAAAAAAAGCCCCCTCCCCCTCACGATTTCTTGCGTTATCTTCAATCACCCCTGTTCGCTTCGGGACACTTGAGAGCGATATTTCTTCCATGACAAACTCTAGCTTTCCCCTCGCTTCTAGCCCCCGCAGGCTACCAGCCCAAGCTCAACGCGGCACCTCGAATAGGAATCGGGGCACAGGGTCCTGATGATTCTGCCGTGGGCACCACACAGTCGGCGCGTGGCGCATGGAGTACCTGCGCAAATGCTCCAGTGGAAAAGTCCTCTCGGTGAGCATTTGCCCCGTTGGCTTACAGTAGCCCGCCTGCTTCAGGAGGGGGATGGGCGATCATCAGGCCCTGGCGCCTGGCGCTCCACTGAAGCTTCGATTTTGCAGTCACTTTTTTTTTCGCACCTACCGGTCGCACCCCCCCGTCTATCGACCAGCCATGCAGACGAGTCTTTTTTACAGCCAGCCTCTTGCATTTGATCTTGACTGCTCTGAGACCCGCTCCGAGGCCTCAAGGCAGCCTCAATCCCACGATTCCTTACTTGTCTCGGCAATGTCCCGTCATCTATTGGCGCGTCGCCACACGGTCAAGATCTCACACCACACCCCCGTCAGGCTAGGACCCCTCCAAGCCACCACCCACCACCCTGTCCAGCCAGCCATGTTGCAGCCAAGGATAGCAATTATATGATGGATCAAGCAAGATACGAGCGCAAAAGTCAACACCACCACCACCACCAACAAGCCCAAATGGAGCAGCTAGCAGCGCTTACGCTTGCAATTGAACGCCACGCACAGCGCCAGTTCGGCCTTCAATCTGCTGCTCGTTTCCCGCGCTCGCGTATCTGATCGGCCTCGTTGAATTGATTCAGCTCGATGGCGTTGGCGCAATTTCCGTCGCCGTACGATGTTGGACGGTTGTCTCAGGGCTGGCCTGATGATGCGCGCTCCTGAGCACCATTTTCACAAGCTTTTTTTCTCCTCTTCGTTTTGCAGAACCCGTGCTGTGTGCCCGCTACACCAGTAGCCCATTTTTCATCCCATCCCCTTGCAACTCTGTCAATGCCCATTGCCCAACATGGGATTCCGAACCCTACGTCAGCATCTGGCCACTACGGGCTCTCGCTCTCTGCGCCCCTTTGCTCCTGCCAGTCACTTGCTCATCCAACGTGCAAAGGAAAGAAAAAGTCGAATCATGATTGCACATGTCGCCCTGCGGTTTTTCTCGTTTCGCTCCATTTGTGACTGTCCCTCGTCAGTAATAAGCTAGGGTCTGTGGGGATCTAGCGACTGCGACAAGGCTGATCCGACTCGCGACTTGTCAAGCTAAAGCTTAATGACTTGCATACTCCCGAGTCCATCCATCCCCATCCTGGTCCGCTCGGAGGCGCTGGTGATCCTCCATCCTCTCCTCTCCCCATCTCCCCATGGTGTCTCTGTGCCTCTCTCTGTGTCCCTTTTGCGCTCATCCCGATTCTCTCCGGGCAACCGCCAACTCGAGATGCCTCTCTCTGAGCTCCCCTGCCCGCAACCCACTTTAAGTGCTCTCAATCCATGCCATCTCATATCCCACATCTCATGATGCCCGTGCCATTCGGCAGTTTCCCTCCCCGCAGCCGCCTCCTCTGCCTCCTCACGCAATCCTCACCCGTTGCGCCGACTCCCGTTGCTCTGGCGTCCATGCCTTCCCGCCCGTGTAGCCGGGCACATGTGCCTCGCCAGCAAGAGCTGGTGGTGGCCCTGCGGGGGGCCCTGTCGCAACACGTACGGCGTTCGTCCGCCGCCGAGCAGCCAGATTTCATCGCCGTCTCTGATGCCCCCTGCAGCTCATGCCCCAGTAGCGTCGCTGGCTAACAAACGGGGCCCGGCCCGGCAGCATCGACGACAGCCTCTCGAGGAGATGGATCGTCGTCCGTTCCAGGAAATCCGCATCCGCCACTCCGGTCTTCACCCGCGAAAGCGCCTCCTGCGTCGCAGGTACCCAACTGTCAGCGCCCCTATGCTGTGCATGATTTCCAGCAGCTTGCGCTTTTCTGTTTGGTTCAGCACTTGCAGCTTCTGGCGTATCAGAAAGGCCCACATTCCACAAAACGCTTCAGGCTGCGTTAACGGGCCGTCCGTCAAGAAATGTGTCCGCCACCAGAGTAAAAGCGGAGGGCCTCATGTGCCGCCTGGTCTGTGGGCCGTACGTGACCATTTCAACGCTCATATTGAGCAGCCACTCCACTGGCATCTCGTTGGCAGCAGTGATATCCATAGGAAAGTTGGGGCACCTTTGATGCATCACTTCGAGCCTTACGCCCGACGACACGAGGCTGTCGCCATCAAATTCGACGGTTCTCGTGCTCTTACCGTGGGGAACCCATACCAGTGTAGCATCCAAATCCACCTCGCCTATATCACGAAGTCCATTATGCCCTTGGAACTGGCACGGTTGGCAATAGGTAATTGGGCACCCACGACGATCAGAGTCCGGGGTATCAAACGGGCCACGTATTCACGCCAACGTCATTGAAGATATCCAAAACCGACATATCTCGCAAGAGGGTTTTTTTTTTTTTAATGAACTGCACGTAAACCTGCTCTGTCGACTTGGTATAGTCGAGCAACCCACAAGTCTTGCCTTTAGGCAGCGCTAACCTCGCGAGAGCCAATGCTCCGTGGACGGCGTCTCTACTGTCGGCAAACCCTCCTACATCGCAGCAGACGCGTTATTTTCAACATCCGGCACACGAACTCCTCCCAATCATCCCGTACAGCCTTGGCCGAGCCGTCCATCCACAGCTTCCGAATTAGTGCGTGCTTTTCCACCTCATGTTGTATTTCCCCGCGCCTGCCAAGGGTACGCCCAAACTGCTTGTATCCAACTATCCAGGAGACATTGAAGAAGATATGTGCCGCCGCGGCAGATGCGGCCATGAACCGCTCCAGCACCGTCCAGCCCCAGAACTGCTTGCCGCACATTAGCTCCACACGCAGACTGAGCAGCACTTGCTGCATCCAGCCGCGACGGTAGAATAGTTCGTGCCTTGCTAGGAACGAGCAAAAGTGCATCCTCTTGCTCAGTAAGCGATCCGAGACCGGGCCGCCTCATCACTTGAGGGTTGAAGGCGACCAAAACTCCTTGTAAATACTGGCATCCTCCTCATCAAGGTACTTTAGAGGATAGAGTCCTCCATGATCCAGCCAATTGCTCCTGGTGGTTGGTTCGTCAGGTGATAGCCACACGATTGTTTTCCAGGGAAGCACCGTAGATGGACCCAATCTGATCCATTGGTATATTTGTACTCTGCGGTATCTTCGGCATTGGTACAAATAGGATAAACCTCTCGATGGATTCGTTTTCGTTTTCGTTTTGCACCCTTCTTTTTTTTTTTGTAGTCCTGGTAATATTCCTTACCTTGCCATTTGGTCCAGACCTCTTCAGATCCCGCCCAAGATAATATTGCCCTGCTTGACAGCCGAGGGTGCCGCGGCAACCTGGCTTGGCTTGAAAACCAGATTCTCTCGTGACTGGTCACAAACTCTCTGCGCTCTAAGTCAAGTTGTCAAGGTCATATTGGATGAATCTTGTGTCAGACTCTGCAACAGCTAGGCTAGTACATTTGGGGGGCCTCAAGTGTAAGAGACGATGCGGAATTGAGGCGCTTTGTCCAGTAATAAGTGACAAGGGGCGGTACGAAATCCCATCCTCCGAGAGGATGAAAAAAGTCGGGCGTGTCCGGAACAAACTGGACAAGCCGAAAGGTGTTGTTGTTCCCAGTGAAGCAGTCTGTACGTCGGTGCTGACTTGTTCGCCGGAGCCTCCGTCGCCCGAGATCCATGCAGCACCGACTGGTATGTCGAAAGCAATGCAGCGATTAAAAATAAGTTGAGGCCCTCATGGCTCGTCGTCGAGATCAGGAACATGTGGCAGTGTCGATTGTTGATTGTTGATTGGCGGCAGTCGGCCCCAAGCTGGGCAGCTCAGTACAATTGGAGTCAACAGCTAAATTTAGCGACTACTTTAATTTAGCGAGACGCTATTCAAGCTGTGCCCCAGTCTCCGGCGTTGGCGAGAAGCCGCTAAATCCCAGGTATCCGGATCATGCACGATGCGAGGGAAAACACCACAGCGCAAAACGGTGAAAAGACAACAGGCCATGGAGGTGACGGGAAAAGAAAATCGTTAGCTTTCGAGAATTGGATTTAAATTATGTAAAGAGGACATTCAGGGATGAAAAAGAAAGAGAAAAAAAATAGAAAAAATCCAGCAAAAAAGAACGTCGGAGGGCGATGTGAGTCAATTTTGCTCCCAGCAGGGCTTGAACCTGCGACCTTCGCATCACCAACACTAACAAGTTGCAGTATTAGTACGAAGCTCTAACCAACTGAGCTATGGAAGCCATCCAACTTGGCAATGTATGAAAAGTTTGTCACCATATTCCTTTGTCGCAAAAATGAGAGAGAAAAGACTCTAGGGTAGCTGCACACTTGTTGGAGGATGAACGCTGCAATCCAAATTGGCCCATCATCTTTTTCCTGCGAGGCCTTTCTAGATAACTTTTTTCTTTCTTGTTCGCTGTGCTTGGGTTTTTGTGCTTCACAAGGGTTTGTGGGTACATGATGACTGGGTTGTGGTGTTCAACCGAGTTGATGTTTTCATCGTTACAAACATATCTCCCACCTCATCAGGACTCACACAAAAGCATGCAACCACTCATTTATACACAGGATATTCGGTTTTACCTACGCAAATATCAAATATCCGCTGACCTCCTACCGCCAGGGAAACATGGGCCAATCATTTAGTTCGCCTGGACCAAGCAGTTCGCGAATCAATGCACATTTGTAAGCAGCAAGACGGGATTTTATGCAAGCTCCATACGCCATTATTATTCTCATTCAAGAAGAAAAAATGCCTAACTCCTAATCTCCCACAGCCTAATTTTGCCTGTATCATTGCCCACAGCCAGCAAATCGCTCTGCTGCCCAAACGCCACTGCCGTGATTCTTCCAAGGGGAGTCTGCTCAGTTGGCCAGTTTCGGTACACGGTGCAACTGGGCAAGTGCACCAACCGCAGCGCATCCTTCTTGTGGTGACTGCCAAATGCCATGAGCTGGCCGTCGGCAGAGAAGGTGATGTGAGTGATGGGGGTTACGAGTTGCTCAAACACTCGTGTCGGGGTGGGACGCTCCTTGACGACCAGCTCGTCTTTCTTGGGCTCGATGAGCTCGTTTCGGTCATAAATGTTGGTAATGCCACTGTTGGAACCGACAGCGACCCATCGGTCGTCACCGAGAGCGCTAGGGCCCTGGTGGCCACCAAGAGCAAGGACGATGCCGCCGACACACCCCTCGTCGTGCCAAAGTCCGACAAACGAGCGGCTGTTCATATTGTATTCGCCCACCTGGCCATCCCTGCCCAGAATGGTCATTCCATCTCCTGTGCTCCACCACGCAAAGTCTGCGATACCATTCCGGCTCGAGAGTCTGGCTGCGGCAACCCACTGCATCGACGTCGTGTTCAAAACGTTGATGATTCCACCACCCTTCCTGGTAGAAGCAACAATGGCCATGTATCGTCCGCAAGGGCTCAGCTTGAATCGCTCCATGGTCTTGTGCTCGAGGCGGTGACCCAGAATCTGCGTCGTCTTCTGAACCACGCCTGATTGCAGGTCCCAGTGGTGAAAGTACTTTCTGCGCCCAGCAAAAAAGATCTTGTCGCCCTTGGGGTACATGAACTCGGCCCTTCGCACATCAACCTGCTTGACCTGAACAGAGGTCAACTGTGGGTTGGGGATTGGGTGCGCCTCCGGCGCGATGTGGTGCAGGTAGAGAATGGAAGCAGTACTCGTGGATAGGAGGACGGGGTATTCTGGGTGGAAGGATAGGGAAGCAACTGGTGCCTTGTGCTTGTCGGGAATCTCTCTTGTTCTCTGGATATCAATAACTTCGGGTCGTAGTCGTCGTTTCTTCATTCCAGCTCCTGCCAATCGATTGACGTCGCGAAGGAACTTTTCGAGTGGCTGCGCGGAGATCTCAGAGTCCGAGTCGTCGCCGGCATCATCTGAGGAGTCAGATGCTGCAGAAGATCGACGTCTTCTCTTGCTTGGGCGGCCTTCAGCATCCCGCGCCCACGCGGGCAAAGGGTTCAGCTGGAGGTACTGCTTTCGCAGTCTCCTGCTGTACTCCGCCCCGCTGACCACATCCTCGTCTTCCGTTATTCGTAGCTTTCGAAGCCTGGTCGCGCTTGCGAGTGAAATCGCTAACCTGTCGTCGTCGCTGTCTTCCCACACGGGAGCATCCTTTTCCGCCGTCCTGGCTGACTGGGCAACGGGCGCGACGCCCCCAGCAGCAGCACCGGTGTCGAACGTGAAGAGGTCGGCGTCCTCAATGTCTTCCAACCCAGCCGTGTCTTTTTCTGCTAGAAGAAGCTCATTGTCTTCAGTGCCTCGGCTTGTGTCGAAAACTCCATCATCCTTGAATAATTGGGTTCGGAAGCTCGCCTTGTTGCCTAAGACCAATCGTTCGAGCTCTTCTTCGTCCGAGTCCTTGTCGTAAAGGGCTATGGTCGCCTTGCCCTTGGGGTTGTAGTCCTCTGATTCAATATCGGAGTCCTCAATCTCCGAGGATGACAGCTCCGACATGTCTGCGTCTTGTGGCTGCGCCATGCTGTTCGTGCCTTGCGTTGGCGGAATCTGGAGGGTATCGCTGTGAAATTCGGCAACTTTTTTTTTTTTTTTTTGGAGCGATGTTCTCAAGCAAGCGTTTTACGATAGGCTATCAAAAGTGGGGTGGTGGGGTCCGGACCAATCACATGAAAAGAAGCCTATGAAGCATCAACAACAGATGGATCTATGCTATTATCATCACTCCTTTTATGTACATTGGTTAAATCTATGAATTTACAAAGCTGCTGCAGACGAAAGTTCCTTTTCAAGCCTGTTCAAGTCGGGGCTCACAGCATCGTGGGATTTTAGCGTGAGGACTGCAGCCTTCTGGGCCACATCAATCAGGTTCTCAACCTTGCCGCCCTGAGCCAGGCCCGAAATTAAAACACCAAAGAAAGTGTCGCCAACTCCATTGACGGACACAATGTTTTCTACTTTTTCTGCAGGGGGGAACAGGCGCATGTAGACGCCTCCAACACTCGAGTGGTCGTTCGTGGCACGCGTGAGGATGAACTCCTCGGCATCTTGATCCTTAAGACGGGGGTCATCGCGGTGCAGAATCGTTGTCAAGAGAACACCCTGGGACCCAAGCTTCGTGACTAGGGTAGGGATGTAAGGTAGAAGCTGCATAGACTGAACAGGCACGCCGGAGTCTGTAATGTCCGCCGAAGTGAGCTTGACGAACCGGTCTCGCGCACCACCCCTGATGCCAAAGGCATCGATGATGTCGAACCAAGCTGGGCCCTCAAAGTAGCCATTCTCCCGCGCCGCGGAATACATGGCCTCCAGTTCGTAACTGTTGGGAGAAGCGATGTCGACCGTCGGCTCCGGGAAAACTCGCAGTTTCGGATGCCCCTTTTGAGGGCAAAACAGATTCATCGACTTGGCAGTTGAAACGGGCTCGAATGCAACCTTGCAAGATTGGTCCTGGCCAGCTTTGATCCAAGCACGAATATCCTTTTCGCTCCAATTGCCGTCCACCACGAGCCATTTGGGCTTGGTGCCTGTGACTGCAGACTTCCAGTAGTCAGGGAACGAATGGTGGGAGAAGATGCCCATATCAGCCATCGCCATGACGAGGTTCTTGCTCGAATCATTGACAGCCACATATTGAGCGGTGCGATTTGCGGTGTGATATTCATGGCCTAATTGTCGAATATAAGCCGTGTCCAGTCCCACAGCCTTGAGGCCGTTGAGGACGGTTGAACCAGCTCTGTGTGATTTGGTCAGCCTCACGCTACTTGTCGATTCAAGCAAGAGTACTTACACATCGTCGCCAACCATGCTGCACAATCGAACACGGGCTTGTTGGCTCACCAGGTGGGCAGCGAGCGCGACGTTGTGTCCCACACCTCCTATAGATTGGCTGATACACGATGGGTTTGAGGTGTGAAGTACGGGCGAAGTGTTACCGGATTTGGGAGCAGAGTAATCACAGCTCAGGTCAATTGCTACGGATCCGGCAACAAGAATGTCGGCCTTGCCCACCATCTTGGGCTTGGTCTCGGCCTCCTTAGCCGGCGCTGGCGATTGTTTATAAGAAGCAGTGCCTGTATTACTATACCTACCATTAGATTCTACACCGAGAGCCGCTAAACCTTCGCACTTACGAGATCGTTACGGGCTCAGATTCGGATGCAAGCATTCGTGATATCTCGACGGCGATGTTGCTGGCTCTGGTAATGTTAGATGCCACGAGGGCTTTGTTTGCAATGACAGCCTTTGACCCAGTAAGCTCCTTGATCCTCTGAAGGATGTAAGGCGTGTTTGCACTGCCCGAGTAGCCCTTCTCATCGGCCTCACTGACAGCTTGTTCAATGTGGGCTTGCATCTCTAGAGCTGGAATTCCAAATTCCTCAGGAATAGGGTTTGCAAACAACAACCCGGACTCAATGCCAAGCTTCTCCTGCGCTAGAATAATGGCGGCGGCTTCCTTTTCGGTCTGGACGACTGAAGGGCTCTTGACACCGCTGTCCCGTGCCCAAAAGGCTGGAAAGTCAACATGACCTGCTCGCCCATCTGCAAAGGTTGATACGTGGCACCCCTGAGTTTCAAGATACTCAAGAGTACGGGGGATATCGAGGAAACCCTTGGACCCCGAGGAAACGACAGCAACTCGAGTACGTCCAAGCTCTGTAAGATCTGCGGAAATGTCCATTGAGTCTTGTCCGCCCCTGTGGACACCGCCGAGACCACCGGTGCCAAAGACTCGGATACCAGCTAGCCTTGCTAGCAGCATGGTGCCTGAAATAGTTGTGCCACCATGAATCTTGTTTCCGGCCAAGCCCTGAATTGTCAACTACGTTAGCTACATCTATGAAAACCCAGGAGCAGCATCAACTGACCATTCCTACGAGATAAGCAATGTCCCGCCGGGAGGCCTTGACAGCACTTCCGCTCTCAATCATGCGAACGATGTCATCGGTTGATACGCCCACCTTTGGCACGCCATCGACAATGGCAATAATGGCCGGGACGGCACCATGGTTCCGAACCAGATCCGTGTGCTCACGTGCCAGGTCCTTGCCTAGCGCTCCGTGGGTGTAGATGGTTGACTCGAGAGCCACAACAGGCTTGTTGTAGGCGACGGCGTGAGCAACTTCATCCGAGACCTTGAGGAGCCCCTGGAGGCCGGCCAGTGCCGACGAGGCGGACGCATTGAAGAGCCGGCGCTGCGAATGGGTGGAGCGAGCAACGGCAGGCGAGCAGCGGAAGAGGCTGGAACCGTGCCGCGCGAGGATGCTCGACAGCGGCGGCGACGGCATGGTGGCTACAATAGGAAGTGAGTGACAGGCTTTGACAGGTCACAGGCGTGCGCGGCGGACGGGGAAACGGGCTGGAATGTGTAAGGGATTGGCCTGTCTGCGTGGATATCGTGCGGTCAGCGAGACGAAGTCAATTCGAGAGTTGGCGATGGGGACCCCCCAGCCAGCCAACGAGGTCGGAAAATTCGGCTGGGCGGTTTTGGGCCCGCGGTCGGCCAGCCTATGGCTGCACGGCACGGAGGAGGTGTGTCGAAATGCGGGATTGGGTTCTGGAAGGCCCGGGGCTGTCTCACCGATTCTTGGGGCGGCCGTTACGCGGTGCTGGGGGTGAGAAAAGGACGTGCAGGTGGAAGAGCCGGGGATGCGTTCCAAGTGTGGCTAGGCTGGCAGCGAGGTGGGTTGTTGGCCATCGGAGGGCGCCGTCGAAAAAGTGGAAACCTGTTCATCCAAAGCTTCGCCCACACCCTGTCTGACAGGGCCTAGGGACCCCGACCCCACTGTCGCAGCGCCCTGGAGCCAGGGTCCGTTGGCGAGGTGGAGTCTCTTCCGCCACAACCGATCGATGGGATCTCAAACGCCATGCCCTTCATCGCACCTAATCGACGGCGCCAAATTTGCCCTGCCGTATCGTCTGCCACAAGACCCTGCCTGCGTCGACGAGTTCTCAGGCAGTCGTTCGCTCAATAATGAGAACTTTATGGCCGAGCTGGGCCGCGGTGCCACTCCACGGCCCCTGCGTGCCGCCAGCCTTTGTCATGGGTACTGCTGAGCTATGATGCTAGCTCAGCTTGAGAGTATGGCTATCTGAAGCCTTCTTTTCGCCTCAAGCCTTCTGCGAGGAGACCCAATACACGCAGCTTCCGCTCCCGCAGCCCATGTTGCGGCGAGGGTAGCGCTTTATATTTATCCCGCCAAGTCGGCCAGCATGCCGCACCCAGTTTACCCGAAACTGCGTCCCATCTCGGTTGCATCCAGTCTCGAATCCCCTCAGTCCAGGGGGTGGGCATCCAAAACGGTGCAACTCAGGATGTTACCAATGTGCCAAGTTTCGGGCTCCGGACCTTATTTTCGCGTAGGATCATCATGTTGTAAAGTCTTGGCGCCAAATGCACCTCTTCCATCCACCCCTTTTGTTGTCATGATTTTTTTTTTCCTTTTCAAACATCCGACTCGCTGTTCATCATGATATCATTAAGCAAGCTGGCGCCAACGTTAATGTTAGCCCACAGGGCGCTTGCACAAAACTTCACCATTTCGAATGGCCAAATATTCACCCCAGGGTTCGTTGTCGTCGATTCCCCGCAGCCAGACACACCTTTGGGAGGGGGTAAGTCCTGGTTCTTGACGTTGCAGTCCTTCAGCCCGGAATGAGCTAACCAGCCTCAAGACACGCTCCACGTAGCAATAGACGTCACGGCCAATGGGAAACTCTCGCTGCCGCCCCACGACGACGATGACTCCAGCCAAATATTCAATATTACCATGTTCCTCTACAGTTACAGTACAGGTCGCAACTTTACCATTTCCAACGGCACTGCGACCGCGAACAATGCCAGTCTCGGTGAGATCATGTTGTTGGAGCCAGGCAGTACTGTCAAGCATATCAATTGGGTGTGGCCAGACTGTCTGGTTGGCAATGGAGCGCCTGACGATAACGCTGACAGCGACAGAGGGACGTACAATGTAAGTTTACGGTGCTATCTGCGCCCAGTCGCGGAGGAGCGGATGGGCATGCTAATACCCCGCCTCGTGTAGATCTCGATTCGTCAAAACTTTCGGTTGAATGGCAATGACCACTACACCATATTCGACTTGCCCATTTCTGTGACTAATAGTATCGAAAGCAACGACAATCGGTCGTCATGCGATGCTTTATCAAATGATTTGGTATCCTATGAGGACGTCGATGCAGACGGAGCGAATGAGGTAGGCGTCCTCTTTTCGCCTGGCGATGCGACGCAGGTAGAGTCAAACGGCACATCTGCTGCTTCGTCTGTGGGCTGGCAAGCTCAGGGGGCCTGCGTGGTGGGTTTGGTGGGTATTCTTGCTGCCATGGTCCCATAATTAGACATCCCCTCAATTCTGCTTAATTTTCATCATGACACCAGAGTTACCTCATCGGATTGGCTACCACCAGCCAATGCATGCCTTAATCGAGTGCTTGCAGCTAATCGCCAGGGGTGGATCTGTGTACATCTGTCGTCAGATCAACCAACCACGGAACTCGCAAGTAAATGCGACCAACACCATTGCGGGGTTCTCTTCAACTGCAAGGCAGTTATAGTGGCCTAAACTGCGATAGCCGGGAATATGGAGTTGGCGAGGCAAGGATTGAGTAAAACCCGACGTTGAAATGTAACTTTGCCCAGCGCCGGTGGAGCCTAAATGATGAAGAAAAAAAACGGCCGCTAGCCAATGCAGGTCACCACGTCGTCCGCCACCCACTGGCACAACCGCGACATCGCTAAAAAAAAAAAACCCCCTTAGGAGCGGGGTAACCGTGTGTATGTGGTTGCCAAGAAGGGCCAGGTGAAGCTGCAAATGGCATCAGGTGGCGGAAGGCTGGTCTGGTGTGTACCAATTGGGGATGCTGGCTCCTGAGCTAGGTACCTCGGCGACGAATGGCTTTCGCTTCCCCGGATTTCTTGCTCGCGGCCCCGCACACCACAAGGGAAGCAGGTCCCAATCTGGCCTATAGACCTCGGCAGGCGCGTCGCCAACACATGAGGTAATGTATTTTCGGCCGCGGGAGCTTGAGATAGGGAGCGATCTCCCACATGGCCCTGTCTAAATACCGAGACATCCGCTCCCCCAAATCTCGAGGACGCCGTACTTGTAATCTTGCAACTGAGTGATTGATCGCGACTGAATGCCAGTTCGGTCTCGGCTGGCTTGCCTCGGTATCGACTACTTCCCGCTGAAAACCAGGATAAACAAACGAAAAGAACGGATACCATGCCCATGCACCAGGGCCTTATCCCTCGCGAGGGCTTTTGCGCCGATGTTATCGTCCGACTTGTTCGCCAAACAGCGCTGAACCCAAGCTTTCTCCTCCCGCTTGTGCTCCTCGCCCGATACACCAAGAAGGGTCAGGACCTTTCGATTCTGCACCCTTCTGCTTCTGGGCGGCTCAAGACCCTCTTTTGGCTGTCAGTCGCCAGATGGGTCAACGGCTGGGTGTCGGACAAGGTCCGCAACAACTGGGTCAACGACTCCTACGATTGGTCCAATGAGATTGTATTGGTGACGGGTGGTGCAGGAGGCATTGGAGGAAAGATTGTACAGCTTCTAGAGGAGCAGGGAATTACTGTTGTGGTTCTCGATATCCAACCCATGTCATTTGAAGTTTGTCCGTGCACTCCGCCTTTGCTGAGCTAACAACAAGCGCTAATTGGCTGATTTGCAACAGCATCCAGGGTCCATCACTTCCACTGCGATATTCGGTCAACCGAGCAGGTGGAAGAAGTAGCCCAGAGGATCAGGGAACAAGTTGGACACCCAACTGTTGTCATCAACAATGCCGGCGTGGCCCGGGGCAAGACGGTTCTAGAGTCCACCCCGAGTGATATCCGGTTTACGTTTGATGTCAACACATTTGCGCCGTTTTGGACCGCCAAGACATTTCTACCTGACATGATTGAAAAGAATCACGGCATGATCGTCACGGTCACGTCCTACGCTTCCTGGCTCTGTGTCCCAAACATGGTTGACTATGGTGCGTCCAAGGCGGCGGCAATGTCTTTCCACGAGGGCTTGACTGCCGAGTTGAGCACTCGATACAACGCTCCCAAGGTCCGCACGGTTGTGGTGCACCCGGGTCACACAAAGACGGCGCTCTTTGACGGCTATGACCAGAAGACGGCCTTTGTGATGCCACGACTGGAGCCCGAAACAGTAGCCGAAGCCGTAGTCAAGCAGGTCCTGAGCGGGCGCAGTGGGCAGGTGGTAATCCCGGGGACCGGCACCATGTTGACGGCTCTGCGGGCACTGCCGGACTGGTATTCATTCCGGGCGCGGGCTAAAGCACATCATTTCATGGCCAACTTCAGGGGTCGACAGGTGATTGAAGATGTGGATGGATCTTACGTGGAGGAAAGCAGAGCTCCCAGGAGGAGCCAGCATGATACGAGCGAGAGCACTGTGCTGGTCTCGAACGAGTAGGGACCAGCCGGTTGATAATAAGCGGGCTACGGCGCAGTTGGTACCTGACTTGTGCGCAATTCCAAAGCCCAAATACGACCGAAGTACCTGACCATGTTGGAAATGATGGGCCGTGGGTAGACGCAGCCGGGACGGAGCTCAGAATGAATGCCGGACGGTAGGGGGTGAAGGATTCGAGCGGAGACGTACGAGCAACAAGCACCTCGGCGGCCCGGGCAGTTCAGTTGCAGTGATTGCAAATCAAGACTAATCAGTACCCAGGGCATGTGGGATGGAAGCCATGCAGGTAGGCGGAAGAGGATTGCGAATGTGCACGAATGCATAGGCGGGCAAGCGAGGGGAAGCGGAATTGGGAATTGGGGTTGAGATTGGGATGGCCACGAGTTGCGTGACAAGAGGACACCAACCGTACGACGCCATGGTTTGACACCGTACGGTTGTGTGTACATGTACATGGGCGATCAAGTAGAAACCAGACGAAAGAGAAGATGAAATAATTACCGAAATAAAAAGAAGCAGAAAAAAAATCTCTGCAGGTAGTGAACAAGACGACCAGGGCGGAGTCTGGTGATGGTGCTACCACACTGAAATGCAGAGTTTTGACAACTTACGTTGTGCTGGGTTCTCTGGGCGCCATGATACCAGAAACGGCTGGGGGGGGGGGGGATTTGGAATTTGGGAATGGGGGAGCTAGGTACCCCGGGCCGGCCGCGGGGCAGTGAAAGCGAGCCCGTTGACTGCCCAGGGGCCCACGGACCAGGCCGGACGACAGCTTCGGGAGTGAGGTGGATGGCCAGGGATCATTAAAGGGACCGTGTTCGAGCCGGTCTTGGCTGCTAATTTTGTGCGTCAAGAGTGTGAAGGTTATTATTAATGGAAAATTTTGCGTGGGAGGGAGCGAAAGAGAGAAATGCCAAATCTTGCCCTGGAGGTCAAGATGAAACAGTTGCTGACGACGAGGCCCGTGCGAGGTCTGGCCTGCTTTGTGGAACAGCCCTTTGGTGTAACGTCAGTATCTGTTATTTGGTGTTGCCATGATAGCTGCGAAAGGGTTGCGATGTGTTGTGTTGTGTGCCACCTCATCTGGGCTCAAGTGGCAGCAGAAAGAGGCCATGATGGAAGGCAGAATCATGGAATAGGCCGAGGGCCACAGGCTAACGGGCTTGGCTGGACAGAAAAACATCAAATGTGTTAGGTGGCCATCCATCCATCCATCCATCCAAACCCGCGGGACCAAGACAGGGCTTGTTGCATTTCCCCTCCTCTTCTACTTGTCTCCTCGCCATCTCCGCTTTTGACCGGATAGTGTAGCGCGCGGTTGGTTGTATGCACACTAAGGTTGAGATGATGGAAAAAGGCAATCAGGGCATGCGCATCCAAGAGGAGCGGTACCTCGTACTTTGCTGTGTATGGCATGTAGGTATGACTGCCGAGTATGGAGTACAGGCAGGAGACGTTGCAGTGCGGCAGACCGACAGGCAAGGGATTGAACCATGTCCAAATGGGTCAATGAGGCAAGGCGGGCAAGGGATGCACGCGTTCGCCAGGATCCAGCTCGCCGGACCATCCATCATAAGATGATCATCGTTCGCTGCAGGTGTGCTGACTGGGGGGGAGGGGGGGAAAGGTCCATTCTTACAGAAGACGGTCAGTCTGCTTGCTGTGTGGCACGGCTGTTCTCGAGCTTCTGAAGAGAGGGTCTGTAGGGCAGGGTGTGGTGCACATCTGCACGACTGGGGCCGGGGTTTGAGAGGTTCAAAAAAAAAAAGCAATGAGGAAGTGCACCGGATTCGGCCTTGACCCTCAGCGTCTTGAGGTGTGGATTGGATGAAAGCAGGTATATTGTTCAAAAACTGACAGCAACCTGAAACGGTCCGGAGGCTCTAACGTGCAATGAAGTAAGTTATTGTGCGCGATGAGGGTATGGGTGCTGTGTTGTTTATTGCTGTGTCAGCGAGACAGCATAGTCCACGTAGGCTGCGTGAAGCAAGCATCCCCCAGCTTACTGGTCTGAAATGCAATTGCCAGAGTTGGATATGGGCATTTCCAACGGGGCCGCAATTGGCTGATATGGGCGGCTAGAGTCCCCCACGCCCTGCCAGTTTGTTTGTGTCGGGTCCCTCTTCTTATTGACTGCTATGGGAACGACCGGGGAACTGTCAGCGACATGGGGATTCACATCGTGCAAGCCCATGTTTATATTATCAGTTTTGCAAGACCTTGACAACATGCACCTCGACAATTGTTATGTGGGCGATGGCGCTACTGGGAACACTGCGCATGCAGTGCGAGGTGCCAAAGGAACGAATTCCTTGAGCCTGGTACGGCTGCGCGCATATGTTTGATCCTGGTGGCGCTGATGGGAGTTGCTGTTGGCCGAGGCGGACGGAGGTGGATGCGTGTTTGGAATCACTATAGAGAAGCCAACATAACTAGTACATGGTGGCTTGCTTTGTACCTGTGGGCGTGCATACACACTTGGTCCTTCGGTGCATGCTGCCATTGGCATCGAGCTGTGGAGTTTCTCTTCCTGCCGCTGCTTCCTTCCGCAGTTAACGTGGATTTCGTTCTACGCGGAAATCCAACACGTCGACTTTTGCAGTACTCTCACATTCACATTTATCCCCCCTCCCCCCTCCTGTCCTTTTCCTACGCCTGCGGTATGCCATTCTTCCTGGGGTTGACCCGAACTTCAGGGGACCACCAGGGCCAGCACTAACCAATCGTTGCGCACCTTTTCCAGCGGAGCCGAAAACGCAGGGTGTGTGTGGGCAGAGGAAGGGTGGGTTGAGACCGGCCGTTGACAGGGAGTGTGGTGGCAGGGCGTGAGCAGGGCCAGCAAAATCTCCCGCGAAATCAGCCCATTTTTGTCTCCTCATCAGGTCTGCGGCGCCTGTCCCGACCCGCCTCCGCCTGCTGGCGACAGTCATGTCATGCCATTTTTTTCTCAACTTGCAAAAGGTGACCTGCCCGAAGCCCTCGTGGCCCCGGTCGCTGCGTCCTGCGTCTCGTCTCGTCTCTCGACCCTCGTGCGTCTCCCACACACCCCGACCCTCCGGTCACCGACCCTGTGCCCGCCCGTTCGTTCGCTATATCTGCCTTTGATGTCGGAATAGCTTCACGCCTTCTGGTCCTCCCTTCTTCTCCTTCTTCTCCGGTCCCTCTTCTCCCCGTCCTCGTGTCCCTGTCCGTCGTCCTCAGGGCAGAGCCTCCTGTCGTCGCCCTTGCTCTGCTCGACCCTGCTCGAACTGCCCCGCGGCTCGCCCCGTCCACCGACTCTGCAAAGTCCGATCTGTTCCGTCCTGTCAAAACGCCAGCGCCAAACCCTCTTGTCCTCCCGCTGTCGATCCAATTAACTCTCTCGGCCTCTAAATCAAATCGGCCGCTGATTTGCTTTGGTCTACTGTTCTCGGACCACGACATAATAAACTCGGTTTCCGAACACCTTATTGTCACCGCTTAGGCCCTGGTAGCTGGACCGATTTCCAGGTGGTACAGCACGGTGCTTGTTGATTCTGCGGTCGGACCATTTCGGGCGCAACCAGACTGCCTCGCCTCACCTCAACTTTCCATTTTGCGACAACACACGCAAGCCTTACGCATCTCTCGCGCACATTTTCGCCGCCTGCCAACCCGAGCTCTCTTTCGCATCCCGCATCTTTCCCGACCGCCCTCTCTTCCGCGCTCAAGTCGCTGGCTCAAGTTGGTCACTCCAGGACGACCCTCTCCTACCACTTAGGGTATTGAGGTCGTCCATGGTCTGGTGAACTGCTCTCTATTGCTGCTCTTCTCGTCATGGTCCCCGGCGTAGTTAAATCCGACGTCCCAATGGAAGAATCCACCAGTCGCGACCGCCAGGATGGCTGGCCCGATACTTTTGACCCTCTCGCCCTCCTTCGAAACCAACCCGAACCACCGCTCGAATGTCAGGTCTGCATTGTCGGCGCTGGTCCTGCCGGCCTGATGCTGGCTGCCAACCTGACCAGATATGGAATCAACATCGAGGTTGTCGACGACCGCGCAGACCAAACATCTGCTGGAAGGTACATTCCCCTTGCGCTGCCCCCCCCCCCCCCCCCCCACTCACCCCCAGCCGGTCCTGCTGCAGGTGTCCTGATGAACAAGCCCAATTGACCTTTGTATGCACGCAGAGCCGATGGGTTGCAGCCCAAAACGATCGAGACATTTAGACAAATGGGACTGGCTGAAACATTATTAAAACGTGGTGTCCGGGTTTTCGATATTTCCTTTTGGCGTAGCACTGCAGACGAACCTCTCCATCGACTGGGTCGCGAAGTTCACTACCCCCCCATCATCGATGTGCTAGATCCATACCTCCTCCTCGTCCACCAGGGTATGGTCGAAGGCCTGTTCATCGAAGATATGAAGAAGCGCGGCAAAGAGGTCCGTAGAAACATGGCCTTTGAGTCGTACAGTGTCCCAGACAGCAAGCTTGGCCCGTTGCAGGTGAACTGCCGGACCAATGTCACGCAGGATAAGCGTTCTGTTCTTGCCCAGTACTTGATCGGATGTGAGTATTCGAAGCCCTTTACGGCCTGGCCCCCCCGCGACTCGTGCTAACAATCCCAGGTGACGGTGCCCACTCCAAGGTGCGCAAGAGCATTCCCGATGCCAAGGCCATTGGCATGTCACAAGCCGCCATCTGGGGTGTTCTTGATGGCGAGCTCATTACCAACTTCCCCGATCTCTGGTCCAAAACGCTGGTCTACTCGCAGGAGCATGGTTCCATCCTCATCATCCCCCGAGAACGAAACATGACTCGTTTCTACATCGAACTCAAGGCCGGCCCCAAAACCGACCGTCGCGAGCTGGGACAGGAGTTCATCATGAGGCGGGCCAAGCAGATCATGGCTCCCTTTGAGGTGGATTGGAAGTACATTGAGTGGTTCGGCAGGTACCAGGTTGGCCAGAGAGTTGCTAGTCGCTTCTCAGATGGCCACCTCCGGGCGTTCCTTGCCGGTGACGCCAGTCATACCCACTCCCCCAAGTCGGCACAGGGTATGAACACGTCGATGCATGATTCCTGGAACTTGTCATGGAAGCTTAACTTGGCCGTTCGAGGCTTGGCCAAACCCGTCCTCCTCGAGAGTTATGAGGACGAACGCCGAAAGATTGCGCTGGATCTGGTCAACTTTGACTACGAGCATGCTAACCAGATTGCTGGCGGTGATGCCATCGCACTGGCCGAAAACTTCCGCACCAACGTTCGCTTTATTTCCGGAATTGGCGCTGAGTACGCTGAGAATGCCATCAACCGACCCGTGGTCGGCCCTGCTCAGTACGTGATGGGCGATGCCAAGCCCGGTTGCCTTCTCCCTCCTGCTAAGGTCACCCGATACCTCGACTCCAACCCCGTTGATATCCAGCTCGATATCCCCATGCTGGGCCAGTTCCGCATCTACCTTCTCATGTGGGATGTCCAGCAGTCCGGACCTTTCTTGGCAACTTTCTGCCAGGCGATTGCTTCCCCCAGCTCCTTCATTAGCCAGCTGTCTGCCGCCGCGAGCGCATCCTACGCCGCTCAACCCCGGGCGCCAGGCCCAGAAGACGCCTATCTTCGACCCGATAGATACACGGCTGTCAGCCACCTGTTTACCTTCTCCCTCATTAGTGAGTCAAATCTGCTCATTGACAAATCAAGACCCCTCGCGTGCTAACTCTTTTCCAGCCACCATGCCCAAGACGGAGATTGAACTATCAGATCTGCCAGTCCTCCTGCAAGATAGTCGCTGGACGTTCTACCTTGACGATATTCCGGACCAGGATACCCGTGGGTCGCTATGTACCAACAAGTGGCTGGGCAGCCTTGGTCCTGGTGAGGTGGCTATTGTCAACGTTCGTCCCGACGGTTATGTCGGTTCCATTGGAAGATGGGACTCGAGCGTTGATGATTCCGGTGTAGAAGCCGCCCGATGGCTTGACGAGTACTACGGCGGCTTCATGCAAATCCCACCACAGTAAGCGCGGTAAGTGGCATTGAGCTTGACGACGACCAAGTTCGATGCCTGCGCGCCAACCCACTCATTCAAGGATCAGATAAGGCGTCACAGGGGAGGGACCCCCCTTAATCGCAACACCACCGAGTTTGTATATCCGGGAGCACGGAGTTTATGATACCGAAGTCTTTGCTTATCGCTCGGCCAAAGCTGACCTCGATAAATTGAAACGGGAACCGAATAATTGCCAGTTTCCCAAACAAAGTTATGGGAACAAGAGAAGAGGAACGAGAAGAAACGAAGATGAAGATGAAGACGAAGAAAGGAAGGAAAGAGGGGGAACACGGCAACGCGTGACGGATAGAATGGGGGGACTAGACGGTAATTTTGTTTCCGTCTTCAAAACAGGGATGGAACCGTCCATTCCTTGACATGTGGGATAGCTTGTGCAGCGATTCCTATCATAAAATTTACTCTTTTTTTTTTATATCTGTGATGGATGCCCTCTCTCCTTCCCTCGCGCACATGCCGCTCTTTCATAATGTACATATCTACCCAGTTCATTTTTTTTGTTACAAAATAACTTAGAGACGTTTCTCGCGTGTTGATGCGGCGTATTATTATTCGTTTCCTTTTTTCAAAACAATGCCACTGTGATGTCTCCCGCTGCGTCCTCGCCAACCACCCACCGCTCGTTGCCGCAAATGTATCCCTTGCCCATGAGCTCTCCCCACAGGTCTGGCGGGAACTCGACCTCGTCCTGGCGACTCGGCCCGTCGGCTCGCTCGTGCATGACCTCGAGGGTTTCCACCTCCATGTCGCTCCACTCCACCATGCCCATGAAGTGAGCGCGCGTCATGTCCCAGCCGGGAGGCCTCGGCTCACGGCCGCCGGGCAGGCCAAACGTTTGGCGGAGGTGCGAGGGGATCTGGGCTGTGAGCGTCTTCTGGCCGAAGCACTGGCGGGCGCAGATGCGCACTCCCGCGTCGGCGTCGAGCGCGTGCGACACGGTGAGGAAGGGGAAGTCGTCGTGCCGCCAGCAGGGAGCTGCGCGCCCCGCCGGCGGCTCGCTGCAGTACTGCCGCTGGTGCTTCTGACCCAGGTGCATGCACCGGGTGGTGCGGCGCCAGCACGAGTAGCACGGGCTCCCCGCGGCGTCGCACTCGTCCTGGAGCTTGGGCCCCGCGCCCTGGATAGGAATGCCCGTGGTCCGCACCCGGTGCAGCCGCGGGACGGCGTGGGTGCTGTGCGGGCCGGCCGCCCAGCGGTGCGACTCCTCGACGACGTAGACGTGGCCGCACGACGACTGAGTCTCGTCGTCCCACGTCGTTGCGTCAAGGGATAGGCCCCGTAGTGAGGGCGTGTCTAGCTGCCTGACGCCCCACGCCTCCAGCTCGGCGTTGACGAGCCTGTGAACAACGCGAGGGCCGGATCCGTCGTCGGAGTCGGCGTCGGCGTCGGAGCTAGAACCGGCGCGGCGCCGACCCACTCGGTGGGGCGATCGGCCGCCGAATTCCCATATTACCAGCCGCTCAAGCGGGTCGTCTTCGCCCCACGGGGAGCGCGTGGGCTGCCAGATGTAAACGGCGTAGTGTGTGCGGTTGTGTGTTGAGAAGAAGCGGTCCTGGTGGCTGAGAGGGAGACCGAGGAAGTGTATTTTCCACTCGGCGATCAGGTCAAAGGACCATGCGCGCGGTGGCTGGCTGTGGCTGCTTTTGCTCCCTTTGCTGTTGCTGTTGTTTTTGCGGGTGTTCGTGTTAGTGCCGTCCTCCAAGACATCCCCTCGCATCGGGAGGACGACGGACGGGCCGCGGCGAACAACGTCAAACGCGGTCGCGTAGTGGCGATGGGCCGTCTCAGTTGTGCTGATGGGATGCGATCCGCGCGCCTCGCACCACTCGAAGAGGAGGACTGAGTCGTTCAGGCGGACCCGGCGGACGATCTTGTCTGACGTGTCGAAGGGCACCGTGAACTCGGCGCCCGTTTCGAGGTCCCGAGCCTTGTACGCCCACTTCCCACCGGGCGACTTCGGTACGGCGCAGGGGTAGACGAGCAGGCCGTCGTCGGGGGCGAAAGCCCAGACGGGATCCCAGTGCTGAAACTCGGCAGCTCTGTCGGCCAGTTTAAGAAACCTGTTCCACGGCGCCACGGGCCAGAGCCCCTTGCACTCGTCGCCGAGCGCAGGCACCTTGACAACGTCCCAGGGCCTCGCGACGCCCAGGTGGTAGTACCGTCGGGCGAGCGTCGAGAAAACGGACGCCCAATTGGTCCTCTCAAGGTCTTCCGCAAACGGGCTAGAGCCGACATGGGCCTCGGCGCCGGCGAGCCAACGGCGCAGCTCCCGGGCCTCCCGCGCGCGGGGAAAGTGCAAGAGGATGAGACTGACAACGAGATCCGGGCGGGTCAGGGCGCGGCGCAAGTCGGCCGAGACGCGCTGGCATCGAACAATGTCAACAGGCGAGAGCAGCAGCACCACGTCGAGGAAGATGGGGAAGGGCAGGTCCGTGAGGCCCATGGCAGCGGCGGCTGTGGCTGTGGAAAAGTCGGCATCAGCGCTGTGGTGCGAGGATGGTGATGGTGAAGGAGGAGAGGACGAGCTGCTGAAGGTGAGAGATAACGCAGACGGAGACTGGGAGGCCGTCCTCGGCCACGGCGGCGACGAGGACCATGTTGATGACGTGCGAGGACGCAGCTTGAACCGGGACCTCAGGCGCTGGAGATAATCCATGCTGACAGCCGCGACCGGGTAAAGGACGAGAATGGCATCATGCTGGCGTGAGCGTTCATCTGGGGGGGCATCCCGGGTACTTTAATAAGAGAGAGAGAGAGAGAGACGGAGAGAGACGGAGAAACATAGAGAGAGATCAGGACTAGGACTGTGATTGGGAATGGGAATGGGAAAGGGGGAAACAACCGGCTTCACACCTTTCGCGATCCCCTTGCGTCAAGTATGTTGCCTCCTCCTTATCCGCCTTCCCCCCTCTCCAGAGGACTAAAAAGAGGCGTTTGACGTTTTGGCGGTTGAGTCGTGCCACCTGGCACTAGCACACCCAACACTGGGCGTCGGCACCCGGTTAGGCAGTCGGTTATACCACAAACGGTCTTCGATGGGCAGCGCTAGAAGGCGAGCCGCCCCTCGGTTCCTGGCATCCGCCCTGGCTTTGGAGATTGCACTCGTCACGGCCCCAACACCACCGCCGCTCTCTTGAAGCAAGCCACGAGAATAGAGTTGGCGTAGCGAGTGCCACAACGTCAACAAGGGGGGGCTTATGAAATCTTGTTTTCCTATTGTGTGGCGCTACATGTGCACTACTAATTAGTGGCCAATCATCGTCCCACTGTTACGCAAAGCCCAGCGTCCTTTCTTTTTGCCTCCTTCTTCTCAAGTCTGTTCACGTTGTCGTAGTTTTCTTTTTTTTTTCATGCAAACAAAGGTAATTAAACCAGACAGGTATGCACACGGGTACTATTGTTTAACTTGCACTTCCTTCCCCCTTTACTGCATTGTGGGCATGGCCACCGAGGCCTTCTTGGCCACAGCGTCGGCACCCGCCCAGAAAGCCGTCACCGTCTTCAACTGCGTGTAAAAGTTGATGCCGGGTCGGCCGTAGAAGGTGCTGGCACCGCCACCGGCGATGCTCTTCTTGTTGCCGGTGAAGGAGAACATGGGCAGCGGCACGGGGATGGGGACGTTGATACCAACCTGGCCGGCCTCGATGTGCTTGCGGAACGTCTCAGCGGTAGAACCAGATCGTGTGAAGATGGCCGTTCCGTTGCCGTACTCGTTCTTGTTGATGAGCTCAATGGCATCATCAATGGTCTCAGCGTTAAGGCAGACAAGGACGGGGCCAAAGATCTCCTCCTTGTAGCAGGTCATGTCGGGGGTGACGTTGGCGATGACGGTTGGGCCAACCCAATTACCATCGGGGTACTTGCCGGGCTTGTAGCCACGGCCGTCGAGCAAAATAGTAGCTCCCTCCTTCTCGGCGGTAGCAATGAGTCTCTCGATGCGCTCTTTGCTCTGGGGGGAGATGACGGGGCCAAGGTCAGCGCCCTCTTCGAAACCACCGTTGACCTTGAGCTGCTTGGCCTGCTCCACAACCTCGGAGAGCCAGTCCTTGGTCTCGCCAACCATGACGAGAGTGCTCAGGGCCATGCAGCGCTGTCCAGCAGCACCAAAGGCAGCACCGACCACGCTGTTGATGAAGTGGTTCTTGTTGGCGTCAGGGAGAACCGCAGCGTGGTTCTTGGCACCGAGGTTGGCCTGGACTCGCTTGCCGTTGGCGGAGCCACGGCTGAAGATGTACTCGCCGGCCTTGTTGCCACCAACAAAGCTGATAGCCTTGATAGCGGGTTCATCAATAATGAAGTCAACGGCGCGGTGAGCACCGTGGATGACGTTGACAACACCCTCAGGGAAACCAGCCTTCTCGACCAGCTCGGCGAGAATCATGGCAGCGCCAGGGTCACGCTCAGAAGGCTTGAGGATCAGCGTGTTACCGGTAATGGTGGCGATGGGGATACACCACAGAGGAATCATGGCAGGGAAGTCTGGTTCTCGGTCAGTTTTCGGTTCATTCCAAGGTCGCTGTGTTATTTGGCATGCTTACTGAAGGGGCAGATGGCGGCGACAACACCCAGTGGCTCGCGATAGGTTCGAGTCTCCATATCCTTGGACACCTCGAGAACCTCGCCCTTGAGCAGCTCGGGGGCGGCGACAGCAGCCTCGGCAACCTGAAGACCACGAAGAACATCGCCGCGGGCATCGGCAAATGTCTTGCCCTGCTCGAGAGTAATGCTGGCGGCCAAGCGGTCCCAGTTCTCGCGAATCAGCTGCACGAAGCGGAACATGATCTGCTGGCGGGAAAGGACGGTGGTCTTGCTCCACGACTCGAAAGCCTTCTCTGCGCTGGCCACGGCTGCCTTCATCTCCTCGTCGGTCATCTGGGGGACGCGAGTGACGAGGTTGTTGGTGGCGGGGTCATGGAGGTCGATGTACTTGTCGGCCTTGGAGTTGACAAACTTGTTGTCAATGAAGTACGGCGTGTCTTTGGGGGACTCGATCTTGTTGTGCGTGTTGGGATAGCTGGTGGCAGTCGAGTCCAGCGCGAGCAGGCACTTAGCAGAGGCATGGATGCGGCGGGCGGCGACCGAGGGGCGGGACGCGATCTTGGAGGAGGCCGACGAGGCGAAGATGGAGGAGCGGGAGACGAGGGCCGGAGACGAAGCGCGGCCTCTGGCACCAAGGCCACGAGAGAGGACGCGGTGCATTGTGGCGGTGGTGTGGAGGGGAGGGAGAGGAGAGAGGGGAGGAGAGAGGAGGGAGTGAGTAAAGAAGAGCAGAGTCAATTGGACCAAGGCGATCTTAAGAGAGTCGACGATGCTAAGACAAGCAGCTCGGAGCCACAGGCGCGCAGGCACGGAAGAAGACGCCGATGATGCCGACGATGCACCGGACAGGTCTGCCGGGACGTGTCAGGTCTTATACAATCGCAGCCGGGCCGAAGATCGGTACGGCAATGGCAATGGTTCCATGAGTGATAAGGCCAATGGCGGCTCATGTGGTGAGCTGCTGCATCTGGAGGGGCAGCGCTTGGACCAAACAAGTGCGGGAGGACTGAGAGTGTGGGGTAGCCACGCCGGCTCGCACCATCTCCATCCACCTTCCTCCCCCAGTTGCATGCTAAAAACCGATGCCGCCATTTGCCGCCCAGACCGAACCCCCGAGGCCCAGATGGGAAGGGGGGAAAAGGTTAGCCAACCAGCCAGCAAGCCCGCCAGCCAGCCAGCCAACCAGCCACTAGCCACTGCCCGCTGCCACAGCGGGCCCCGCCTTGGTTCGCCCTTATCTGGCTGACAGTGCTGCTTCTCACTTTACCTCCCCATTTCATCTTGGCTTCAAAATTCACCCACCTAGGCCGAGGACGACTCGTACAAGGAAATAAATAATAAATAAATAAGAACAAAGCGGAAAAATTAACCTAAGCAGGTCTGAAAACGAGATAACGTAAACAAGACTCCATCTACCTTCCCAACATGGCCAATAACCTGAGTTGATTGTCATTCTTCATCTAAATCTCCATCTCTATCTCCATCTCCAACCTCCAACCCCCAATCTCCATCTGCATCCCCACCTGCATAGCATACATTGCATCCCATGACTTACATAAAACAATACACAATACCACCTCGCATAAGCACCACTGCATCTTACTCTCCCCACAAGTCACTAGTTTAGATACTGTTTCAAAACCAAGTAGGGAAAATACGCAAAATTCATTGAAAACTCAAGTTTAAAAAATGCCTACGCCTTGCTAGCGAAATCCTTGGCCCAACGACCCTTCAACGGCACATCATTTATGCATGATGGCAACTCGGTCCAGGCTTGCACAAAAATGCAATCAAGTTCAATGCCCCTTCATCTTGAAAACCTTTACTCGTTTTGGTGTTCCTCAAAACGGTTTTGTCCTTTTTTTTGGTACCATTTTTATTGTTTTCCTTGTCTTTTTCGATTATCACACCAGCCTTCCCTTCTGTTCAAAAATCGTACAATCCTGCCCCTTATTTCAATCACTTACGCTTGGTGGCCTCGCCCTTGGGCTTATCAGCACCAGTGGCGGTAGCCTCGGACTTGCCCTCCTTGGCCTTCTCCTTCTTCTGCGCAGGCTTAGCGGGGGCAGAAGAGCCGCTGAGGCCAACAGCGAGGAAGGCAATGAGAGAAAGGAGGATGGCACCAAAGCCAGCGGCAACCTCGGGAACAAACTTGGCGGCCTCAATGGGGTCCTTCTGAGCGATGGTGACAAAGAGGTCAAGCTTCTCCTTGACGTAGGTGACAGGGTCCTCGGTGAACTTCAGGTCAGAAGGAGACTTGGTGTCCTTGGGGGCAGGCTTCTCAGCCTCGGCCAGAGCGGACTCGGCAGAGTGCTTGGGCTTGAAGGTCTCCTCAGCCAACTTGTTAGCATCCTCAACAGAGTGACCAATGTAGATGTTGTCAAAGAGGATGTCGTTTTGCATGGTCCAGATCTCAAAACCAATCTATCGCCGAGTTAGTCATCAAAATCGCAGGCGCAAACAATTGCGTTTTTCAACTTACAGCACCCATGGGCTCAAACTTGGAGGGCTCCTTGTCCTCAAAGTAGTTGGGGTTGGCAATCTTGCGAGGAGCCCAAGCTCCCTTGTAGGCAGGGTTGTCAATCAGAGGAGCAGACCACTTGCCCTTGTAATCGGGGTTGGACTTCATAGGCTTGGACCAAGGGCCGCAGCCAGACACATCGGCGCACTTGGGGTTGGGGACAGCAGGAGCGATCCAGTCACCATCCTCCTCGTCATCCCAGTCCTCAGGCTTGTCAGCCGCGGGGTCGGGGATAGTGACGGACTCGTCCTCGAGCCAGTCCTCGGGCTTCTCGGCGTCCTCGTCGACGATCTGGAAGGGGGCGTCCTCATCCCAGTCATCGGGCTTGGTGGCATCGGGATCAGAGATTCGCATCTCATCAACCCAGTCCTCGGGCTTCTTGTCATCGGCATCGTCAATCTCCTTGGGAGGGTTGACGGGGGGCTCAAAGTCCTCTAGGAGGTTGCCAGACTTGACCTCCTCATTGTTCTGCTTGATCACGTAGGTGTTGTCGGGGTTGACGATGAGGGTGTAGAGCTCGGTCGTCTTGACGATCTTAGCAAGAGGAGGAGAAGAGAGGTGCTTCTCCTCGTACTCGCCCGACTTGGGGTTCTTGTGGTTGAAGATGAAGTGGACCTTGTTGTTGTGGCCGCACTTGTCGGGACCGAACATGATAACGTAGGGGGTCTCGTTGGAGAACTCATCCTGGTGGAGAGCGGCGTTATCGCGGAGGAGCTTCAGGTAGGCACCACCACACTCGAGGCCATCTATTGATAGAGCATGTTAGCATACGTGTTCGTTTCGCCAATAACCAATGGCTGGGATCATCTTACTCTGCAGCTTGACCTCGTACTGGACAACAAGGGGCTTGCCCTTGGTGTCAATCTTCTTGGGGAACTTGGCTGAGATGGCATGGTGAGCGGCGGCGTTCTTGACAACAAGACCCTTGTCGCCCTCAGTTCCCTTGAACTTGTAGGGCTCCTCGACAGCCCACTGGCCGACGTAGGCCCATTCCTCGTCCGTGGAGGAGCCAGAGGTTCCCTTCTTGGCATGAGAGGGCTTCCATCGCTGGTCCCAGTCATCAGTGAATTGCTCGAGGAATTCACCCTTGATGGTAGTAGGCTAAGGCGCGTCAAGTTAGTAATCAATTGGCGACCGTTTCGGTTGCCAGACACTTCGCGACACAGAACAAGTCATCGCAAGTGTCTCGGCATGACGGTGCAAACATACAGTGAAGGTGGGAATCTCGGGGGCAGAGGCCGAGGCGACATCCTCGGCGTGCACGCCAGCGAGAAGAGCCGCCGAGACGGCAGCGGTGACGGGGTTCAGCTTCATGACGCGGGTGGTGAAGTTGAGAATCGACAGGCAGGAGCTTAGCGCGCGACGCCAAACGAGAGTGAACGACGAGGAAGAGGAAGACAAGGATTAGAACAGATGTACGGACGCGCTGATGGCAAAAGTGGTCAAGATGTCGCGACTATGTTCCCAGCGCTCGAGGAGAGGTTTCCCAAGAGTGAGGTTGTCGAGGAAGGAAATGTCGAGGCGAGATGTGGCGTTTTAGAAGGGCGGATAGCTCCAAGCTGGCCTGTGTTGAGGACACGTAGAAGCTCAGGTCGCCCGAATTTCAGGGAAGCTTACAGTGCGGGGTGGAGTTCCTCAGCGGCCTGTCAATGTACTTACCGGGGCAGGCTACGGGGGAAATACAGCCATGACCCATGGAAGAGTCGAGAAAAAGCGCCATTGTTGCACACACTCGACGCCGCAGAGCCGCGACGCTGACGGGCACCTGCTCAAATGGGAAGCCTGGCGCGACAACAGTTATGTGTCCTCAGGAACAATAATTACCGGTCTCGTCATGAGACTTGGTCGCGAACTGGCATCTGCCCGCAGATCGCCATAGCGCAAGGCTCTCTCTCTCTCTCGCCTCTGTCTTCGAACGCTGCCGCGCCGGTGCTCCATACCATCATGACGTGTCTGCATGCGCTAGTGCCCGCTCGACGATCCTCTGCTCGCCGAACTACCCGCCTGGCCGTTTGTAAATGCAGCCGTCGCCACATTCTTCCTCTTCTTCCTTTTCTTTTTACGCGGATAAACTTTTCATTCCAATGGTCATCATAAAAATGTTATGCTTTTGTCTTGCTTTATACTCAAAGGATGGTTTGGAAACTCTGGCTCGTAGTGTAACGGAAATTCTGAAGTGGAGTTGATTACCTTGTTTGTATATGAGATTGCGCTTTGCCCGGCCAACTATCTCCGTTCTATCAGGTTTTGTAGAATTAGGATGCAAATGCCTCAATTGCTTTTGTGCAAATCGAGCCCGTACGTCAATTCATCCGATGAGAGAAAATTAAACTGCATCACAAAAAGCATTGAAATTAATAAGCGATACAAAACCTTGCAATGTGTCAATACGAAAAGAGTTTAGACAGCAACATCACTGATCGCTCAATGCACCAAGCGCACTAGGGCAAGGCATTATCTTCCACAGTCCCATCGCAGACGAATGCTCACGGAGGTTCTGCATCCGATGAAAACATGACAGTTTATGGCGAATTACAAGTCAACTGTTACTCTTGCTCTGATAGACAGTGACCCTGGGTGGTAGCCAGAGCGCTCAAAGAAAGCAATCGTGGGCTTGCAGCTTCAGCCGAAGTCAGGACGATCGCTCGTTGTTTTTTCCGCCAACCATACATTGCAGTATGCTTCGAAATACCCAACCAAAGCCCAGACTTTTTCAGTCTCATTATAAAGTAGCAACCGAATTGATCGCCATAAAACTACTCGCACAATGCCATAAGCTAGCTACAAAGGCGGTTTAATATCACGGCCCAGATCAGTCGCTGACCCAAAAGTGCGGCGGTATTCAAAGATCATCATATGGCAGAAGGGCGCAATCATCTCTCTAGTTCGCAGTTCAATTGTGACCCATATTTTAGCTTACAATGGCATACCAAGCCCTTGCGTCCCATGGGTGCCCAGTCTTTTATTTTTAGGTTCTCATGGGGGCTCGGGAAACTAACTTTACCTCGGGATCGCAAATAGCATTTGAGTCTCTCCTGTCCATCAGGTCTAGATAGCCGTCAATCTTCAGTTGCTCATACTATTCTGTTCATTGGGCTACAACAATGCTGTACAGCTCAAGCTGGGGTACTTTCGCCGTGGGTTGACTGTAGACCCTCGGGAGGCAATAGACCACATCAAGAAAATTCACCCGCCTGAGAGGCGCGGTTTATCTTGACATTCATCAAGCATTAACGGCTGTGTCCAACATTTAGGAAAAGTACCACTACTTCAGTAGGACAATTCACCTCACCAACATGAGTTGAAGCCATGTCAGACATTACATGCATGGGCGTCTCTATGGCAAATTAGTTTTTTTATGTAGCGGGATAGGGTCTGTATGGGTCTCTGAGCTCGCGTTCTGGCTGAGTTACAGTGTCATGATAACAAATCTCGGACACTATTTTTTTTTCCACTCCGACGGTTTTAGCCATGACACTCCATCCTACACTTTTTATCAGTGATACCATTAAAAAGCCTACAGCGCGATCAAGATATCAACGGTTAATATTTCGAGCGCCACAGCATAAACCATTACTTGATTTGATTCACTCTTCTTTACGGATACAAGGGTACAGAAATAACTTCAAGGTCAGATAACACACACCAATGGTTTCTGGGTATTCAATGTGCAGGGACAGCGTAGTCTAAATTCCAGTCCTACTTTGCATGTATTTTCAATTGTGCTCATTTCTAGGAATCGTAATTGTTGGGGGGGGGGGGGGGGGGGGGGGGGG